>LUCW03002271.1:42500-52500 GCA_001586965.3 Sphaeroforma sirkka | reverse complement strand
ACACACACATTACATACACATTACACACACACACACACATACACACATTACACACACACATTGCACACACATTATTACACATTACACACATACATTACACACACACACATTACACATTACACACATACACACACACACACACATTATTACACACACATTACACACATTACACACACACACACACACACACACATTACACACACACACACACACATTATTACACATTGGCTACACACACACACACATTACACACACACACACACACACACACACACATTACATTGTTACACACACATTACACATACACACACACACACACATTACACATTACACACACACACACACATTGGTTATTATTACATTACATTATTATTATTATTATTATTACACATTATTACACACACACACACACACACACACACACACATTATACACATTATTATTACACACACACATACATACACACATTACATACACACACATTACACATACACACACATACTACACACACACATTACATTACACACATTACACACATTATTATTATTACATTACACATTATTGCTACACACACACACACATTACACACACACACACACACATTACACACACACACACACATTACATACACACACACACACACACACACACACACACACACACACACACATTACATACACATTACACACACACACATTATTATTATTATTATTATTACATTACATTATTACACACATTATTACACACATTATTACATTACACATATTACATACACACATATTACACACATTATATATTACACATTACACATTACACATTGGCACACACACACATACATTACACACACACACACACACACACACACACACACACACACACACACATTGGCACACATTTGGCTACACACACACACACACACACACACATTACACATTACACACATTACACATTACACACACACACACACATACACACACACACACACACACACACACACACATACACACACACACACACACACACACACACACATTACACACACACATTACATACACACATTATTACACACACACACACACACATTACATTACACATTACACACACACACATTATTACACACACACATTATTATTATTATTATTACATTACACACACATTACATTACACACATTACATTGGCACTTACACATTATTATTACATTACACATTATTATTATTACACATTATTATTATTATTATTATTACACATTATTATTATTACACACATTACACATTATTATTATTATTACACATTACATTATTATTATTATTACATATTATTATTATTATTATTATTATTACACATTATTATTATTATTATTACTATTATTATTACATATTATATTACTATTACACACATTATTATTATTATTACATATACATACTATTATTACACACATTATTATTATCATTACACATTACACTTACTTTCTTTCTTTTCATTATTTTCTTTCTTTCTTTCTTTCTTCTTTCTTTCTTCTCTTCTTTCTTTCTTTTTCTTCTTCTTTCTTTCATTCTTTCTTTCTTTCTTTCTTTCTTTCATTTTCATTATTACTTCTTCTCACACTTCACTCACACACGCTCACACGCTCACTCACTCACTCACACACACTTAATGCCAGAAAAATCCTAAACACTCACTCAATGCTAGCAAACCCCCAAGACACACCCAACCACACGGACCCAGACATGCCCACTCACCTCCGACACCGCCCACGTCCACGATCACTCTGAAGCGCTCCATCAGCGCAGGGAAACGGCCGATGTACTTCTCCACATGCGCCACCAATTCGTAGCGGTCTAGCAGGTCCTGTGTGTACAGGTTGAGGGTGCGTAGGAAGTTCTCATACACGCTTTTGGACTTGAGGTGCTTCTTCACACTATCGAAGAAGGCCATGTCGTCGAATCCGTGGTGTGACGTGGTGTTGCTCACACGCACATTGCGCATGGGCGCTACCGGCGGCAGAGGGTTGGTCGTGGCAGACTTGCTGCCCTTGCTGTGGTGGAGGAGTGGGGTGTGTATGGTGTGCAGTGAGGTGTGCGTGGTTAGTACGGGCGACAATGGTTGATGCTGCATAAACATAGGTGATGTGTATATCGCATATGGGTTCCGCAGGAGCGTTACTGGCGGCAGAGTGTTGTTATTGCTTGTCTTGTTGCCTTCGCTGTGATGGCAGGGTGAGGAAGTCTCTGCCATATCTCTTCGGTCTCATGACAGTACTCGTACCCAGCCACCCAACACTATACCATAAACTATACATTTTAACATATAAACGCATGCTGATGTGTGTTATACACGGCAACACACACAAAACATCATACTTAGATGTGCACTCACCGAGTAGCCGGTTCTCGCTCCCTGTCGTACGGCTCTTGACTCATCATCCCAGTCATAGCAACCAGCCCTTTCTCGGCTTTGGGCTTCCGTGTGCTAATCACAGTAGAAGCACCCGGTCCCCCTGGCACCCTGTCTGTGCTGGGTATGCTATGGGTGTGAAAGTGAAGGTGTTTTGTATGTGATCTTAGGTGTTTCACATCCGAGATGTACTTAGTACTAGGATACGATATAGTGGTGCAATGTATGTCGTCGCATAAGTGAGGCGAGTGTGCATATGCTTATATTTGAAGAGAAGTATGCTCTAACGTACATACACTACACGCCGGCACAGGACAACCACGCCAACGAACTTCCCATAATCGTACATACATACATACTTATATATGAACACTCCCCGGATATACACATGTAATGTTACGTTAAGTTCAATATATGCACAACCATACAACTACACATGTATATATACATACATAATCTATATCTATTGAATCATTAAAATCCATTTGTAGATAAATATCAAATGTACATAAGTTTTGTACGCATCTTCCCTGAGCACAATATATACATAACCATACAATTACATATGTATATACACATACACACAACATCTATATCCTTTAAAATCAATAGAATCCATAAGTAGATAAATATCAGAGGCACATACGTGTTGTACGCATCTTTCCTCTTGCCTCTGCGGCCCCCACCACCGCCTCTGCCCGTGCCTGTGCCTCTGGTCGGCGGCTTCTCAATGATCTGTTTTGGCTCGTTATCTCGTTCGCGTTCGCGTTCTCTTTCGCGTTCCCTCTCTACCCTCTCAGGCTCAGATGAACGGTACGGTATACCGTTTACGGACTGGTGCGGGTTGATGTGCTGGTTGAGGTTCACGTTGACGTTTACGTTTACGTTCTGGTTCTGGTTCTGTTCGTTGAGTGGGGCCGCCTCGGGCAGGAACTGGGAGAACTCCGATAGCAGGTCGTGATGATACCTGTGTGAAAGCACATAATCCTTGATAAGCAACGGTAGGCAACAACCCAAAAAAATGCACAGACGGTGGGTGATTGGCTTATAGTTAAACATGAGGAGTATGATGAGTGCTTTTAAGAGGCCTGGCCGAGATACGGTGAGTCATCAATCTATCCGTTAGAGTAGACTTGTACGGTGAGCCATCAATCTATACGTTAGAGTAGACTTGTACGGTGAGTCATCAATCTATACGTTAGAGTAGACTTGTACGATAAGTCATCAATCTATACGTTAGAGTAGACTGGTACGATAAGTGTGATGTGCCCATGGTTGCGCCTACTGAGTGCTGAAGAATGGTGTGAATCCAGGCATCTCGGCAAATGATTGTATTGAGCATGCCAATGACGTCTGACAACTTTTAGTATACACAACAATAGTACAAGGCAAAGGCAAGGTCCGTTCAATAGACGTTGTAGGTATCTCCAGTCTTATAACGGGTGCAGTATGTGACGGGTTTCCACATGACATGCGTGTGACTGGCCATATGAAGTACCTATCCCTATAACTTACCGGAAAAGGGTAGCCACCTGCTGGTACACCTCTTTAATTGTCCGTTGCTCTTTCTGGTAGGTGTGGAGAATCTCCAGGAAGTGCTTGTACACATCCGGACTCTGTCCAAACCTGGTTTTTATCTTGTTAACGTAGTTTATGGCGCTGTTGAACTCGACGGGTGGTGCAAGCTCACTGTGTGGCAGCGGTTGAGGGTGCTGAGGCGCCACCATACCCACCCCCACGGGACGTCCTGTGCACATGATCGTAAGTATTAGACATGTCTCAATGGAGTATACAACATTTCACAGTGAGTTTACGGCGCCTTCGAAGGAGTATACGACACGTCTCAGTAAATATACGACATGGCTATTCAGTAACTATATGATAAGTCTCATCGAGTATTCTGCTTGTCGCAGTGAGTTTACGACATGCCTCACTAAAAACATTCATCCCAGCTAATATACGACATGTCTCGGTAACTATACGACATGCATAGTGAGCATACGACATGTCTCAGTACACACACGGCCTGCAGCTGGTCGTAAATATAATCACAAGTATTGCGGCGTGTACTAAGTGGAGTACACATACGGATCATGCACAGGCTGTAGAGCAAATGATTGCACATCTATATCGTACAGATGTGAGTGTCCATGAAAAAAAACACTGGCGTCGGACCATCCCGCATTTTAATACGACACCTTACACTTACTTTCTGCCCACTACGCCTATAGTATATAAAAAAGCAACCTGATCCTTGTATACAGAATATGTAAGGCGTAGCATCCAGTATATAAAACAGCAAGCTGGCCACAAGGATATACATGAGCATTATAATGAATAAGCAGACATTCGAAACTACCCCCCACCACCACCCCCAAACAGCTGCCACATGAAACGGATCCACCAAGAATAATCGCCTGTTGTGGAATGCAAAGTACTTGTTGAACTACGCTGTATCTATGTACACATTTTCTAAACACCCTGGGTGTGATATAGAACAGTACATAAGCTATACTTGGCAGGGCATGAAGGATTTCCGAAACTATTCATAGTAGAAGCACTACATTACTACTCGAATTCAACCTTTCCACCACACATTAGAACATATCGAGCATTAAAACATAGAATCTAACGGCTGCAGAGCATATATTTATATACATCATATGTACATAAAATACATCACTTATCATATATATATATATATATATATATATATATATATATATATATATGAACTACATCATATATATGTATCCAAAACATATCTTACATACGTATATGAAATACATCACATATACGCTTACGAAGCTGACCTTGCGAGTGTGCGTGTACTCCGCCTAAGTGTACCGCACTTCCCTGCGCCTGCTGAGCCGCGGGTGTGCCTTTGTCTCCAGATCCATGGCCTCGTTGTTGGGCTGGCTGTGGCGGACCATCGGTGTGCGGCGGTCCCTGCAGAAGGAAACAGGAGTATGTATTGGGTGAATTAGCATGGTATGGGCAGCGTCTATCTGCGAGGGTTGTGTAGTGGGCTATGCCAATTCGCGCGATATGTGTATAAATATATATACATAGCCTCGAAGAAACCGGATACCTTGTAATATATGCGTTCTCAAACTCAGCCATACCAAATTTTAAATAAGACTTGACTTACTAAGCTTGACATATATTATTGCAAATGTTTTACTATCGCTCCTTCAAAAGAATGACCACCATGTACTTAAGCCAGATTGGAACCAACAAACTGAGTCTCTTGCAGTATGTGTATAGATAGCAACATGCCATCAAGTGGATCTGGTGTAATAGCTGAGGTGACAGCTCCACTACTGCTACTGTTGCTGTTGCAGTTGTGTTTTGGAATACTACTAAATTCATTCAACCAAGATCTGCTGCTGTTGTTGTTGTGTGTAAAATGTTGCCAATACATAAATCAGGCCGGCGTCTATAATCGCATGCATAAGCCATCGACTGAGGTTCTTGCCATATACACGATACACGTGAGAGTGATGTACCTTACGGGCGATCACCCGATTACTGCTGCTGTTGTTGTTGCTGTTAATGTGTTCGGTGACATAACGAAAACTCTATCTAACCAGTACATAAAAACAACAGACGTCGACTTAGAACTAGAACAAACAAGGTGAGCTTCCTGTCATGTGTCATGTACATGCACACGTGTGCGTAGGACCTACCTGCTGAGGGGGACCACTCAGCTGCTGTTGTTGCTGCTGCTGTGGATGGTGTGACATCGGTGGTTGCGACTGTGGTTGCGGTAGCGCACTTCCCGGTGCCTGATTTTGATTGGCCGAGGGCATGGGCGGCCGATTGCGCGAATGGTAATCCGGGATTCCTATTGGCTGAGAATTTAACGTCACCGACGGAGGGCCGTAGCTCTGACCGGGGGCGTAGTCTATCTTGTAACCTAACAAAGGCAATTCCAAAAACTAGTATTATTTGGCTCTTTTTTTTTTTGGTATAGTTTGGCTTTAGATTGACGGTCTTTTTTGGTATGGTTTAGCTTTAATTGCCATTATTCGGCACTATTTGTCTGTTCATTCGAACTTTCTGTAGCAGAAAAGAATGTACACAGTTCTTGTTCCCGATACTATCACACCATTGATATAAGAATTCAGCTACACATAACATACTGAAAGGCCATACGCACATGAACTACATGCACTGAATACACTGAGACCATACACACGTCTACCCACACTAACGTCACATACACACGTCTACCTACACTAACGTCCCATACACACGTCTACCCACACTAACGTCCCATACACACGTCTACCCACACTAACGTCACATACACCCCATCTACATGAACAAGAACCAATCTGCGTGCGAGGATTTAGCGCACGAGCTGATGTGAGCATCGTTTGCACATGCTTACCTGGAGGTAGGAAGGTATTGAAGCCCTTCACCAACTCGGGATGGCCCTCAAACAAGCTCGACACACGGCCAATAACACCTGGCGTGTCAATGCCCTATGTATTCCAGCAAACGAAAATAATATTATAAAGGTGTTGAACAACTAATGTCAATGAGACAATAATAATATATTATACTGAACAACTACTGTCAATGAGACATAATATTATAGTATCAAGAAGAAATTGAACAACTAATGTCAATGAGACAATAATAATATATTATAACAAAGAAATTGAACAACTAATGTCAACGAGACAGTAAGAATAACATTGATAATAACGCCATAAGTGTGTATATAGGTGCGTAGACTTGTAAGTAAGCCGTGCGACAGTGGTGATACACTGGACCACGGCTATCATAGCAGTTCATGAATTCACGAGATATGTACATACGACTAATATTAAGCGGAACCCCTCAGATGCAAGGTGTGTACGAAAATGTATGTACTTATCGACAAGTCCATATATATATATATGCGTTCAGGTGAAGATCATGTCCTCCTGCCATAGCAATATAAGCGGAGAATGAATGATACATAGGATGGACTTTTTGACATGCACACTTGTCTAATTTACTTACAGAGCGCGACTACGCACAAAAATAAACGTATCGAATGCAGATACACACACCGTGATAACACTAGCAGTAAACATAAAATAAACCTTGAGTTTGCAGATAAATACATCGCAATAACGCTGTTGCATCAATAACTCCATACACACATGACGCGAAAACGGCACACAGCCGGTTAACATGGTATTAATCTTGATGTTCGCTTTTAAAGAACGAGGCATGAACGATTATAATAGCCATGTCGTGATAAAATTGCAAGCGGAGACAAATCTCTGACACTCGCACAGACGTTGTCACTAACTAGCCCACACAGTACACACACAGATTGAGATCACATACCTGAGATTTGAACTCCTTCATGATATCTAGAAACTGATTGTACACGTGCAGGTTATCACCGAACTGTATCTTGACACGATCCAGATACGAAATGGCGTCCTCCACCTTCAATCGCTGCTGTGTGGCTTGTGGCGGATGCTGTTGTTGCTGTTGTTGCTGTTGTTGTTGTTGTTGTTGTTGTTGTTGTTGTTGTTGTTGTTGTTGTTGTTGTTGTTGTTGTTGCTGCTGTTGTTGTTGTTGCTGTTGTTGTTGTTGCTGCTGTTGCTGCTGTTGTTGCTGTTGTTGGTGGTGGTGTTGTTGCTGCTGCTGTTGTTGTGGGTGCTGTTGGGATCTCGGTTGGTTGCTAGGCTGTGGTGGTCTGTGCATAGCTAGTGGTCGTGGCGGCATGCCCTGTACGTTCGGGTGCCCACCGGGTCCTGGTTGAAATACAAGATAATGTATGTTCAGTGCACTCTATAGTAGAGTGTGTGCTTGGTATATTTCATAATATAGTGTATGTCTGGAATAATTTATAGAGTGTATGTTTGATATATCACAGCGTATTTTTGGCATATTTCATATTATAGTGTACGTTGGAATAATACATATTTTAGTGTATGTTTGGTATATTTATATTGTAGTGTGAGTTTAGTAAACTTCATATAGCATCAAGTCCGTGTATCAATTACCCAGTTCGTAGGCATCTATAGGTGAAACCATGCACTACATCACTAACTACATGATACTTCAGCATCAAACTCGATGCGTTTGTATGAGATATCGATTACCACACAGTGGACAGCAACGCTATGTAGAACAAAAGGGAACACTTACCACCAGTGTTCGCACACGCACACCACCATACAGGCGTGTACAAGGTTGACTCTATGCTTTACCATCACCCCCTTCTATCGACGTAGTCCATGCCCAAACAATTAACACATCACAGTCCAAAGAACATTGTGGACCACATACTTCATCACACTTGCACATCTACACACACACACACCAACACACACTAACTCGTGCTTCACGAAACCAGGCTATATGCGCTCGTCCACCAACACACATGCACACACACACCGTAAGGCGCAGTACCCTGGGCCTGTGCCTGCGGTTGGTTCTGCACTCCCCCGACCTGTCTGGGTGCCACATTGACATTCTGAAGCGGTCGCTCTATGTGGTGATGCAGAGGCGGCCCTCGCACATCTCCCTCAGGCCCACTCTGAGACACCCCAGAAGGCCCGTGTTGCAGCATGGGTTTGCCCCCCATGGTTGACACCATGTTGGGGCCTGAGCCTGCACCGGGGCCGGGGCTACCTTTCTTCACCATATTGGGCTGCAAGTATGAGACGTGCACGTGGGTTGTGAGTGGAGTATATTGGGATGTGCGTATAAGAGTTGTAAGCGTGCGATGTAAGACATAGGTTAATGCGATGTAAGGCATAGGTTAAAATGGGTTGCGAGGAAATGCGTGCTTGTTGAGTGGTTTCTTGTGCCGTTGAGTAGGTGTATGATGATTTAAACCGTTCTGTGGCATTTTATGTACTCATTTTAACATGTGTGTGTGTGCGTTTGTAAGGATAAGGAATGTGGGCATGGCTTGGAGTTGATGTGCGTGATAGTGAAAACGTTTGTGTGCGGGTAGTTCGCAGGAATGGACTGTGAGTGATGATGAGTATGGGGTATATACTGTGGTAGTATGTGTGCAACTTTTAAGCGTGTGTGTGTAGTTGCAATAATCTGTGATGTGAGAAATGAATCTACGATATTCTGTGGTAGTCGAAGTGAATAGCTCGAGATGTGTGTGTGTGTATCGATGTACAGGGATGGACTGTGGATGATGAGTTATAGCTATTACTAAGTGATGTGCACGCTTTTCATCTTTTTATAAAGCGAGTTTACGTTAGCGTGTATCTGTGGAATGCGAGCGATGAGTGTAAGGTGTTGTGTGGTATTATAAGCACTGATTGTGAAGTGGTGCATATGTTGGTGTATAGTTTGTTATGCACTGTGAACAATAATTTTAAGTTGTACTATAATGACATGCGTGTTTACGATAAAGTGTGTGTGCATCGATGTGTATGTGTGGGCTGTCAGTATTGAATTGAACTTGCTAGGTGATAGTATGCGTTCGTGGGTTGCGGAGTCTCTGTGTCGGTGTATAGGTATGGAGGTAATTTCTGAGTTTAAGACATGTTGTGATAGTATGTGTGTTTGTGATTAAGTGTGTGTATGTGTCAGTGCATACGTACGAAATGTGGGTGATAAGTCTAC
>LUCW03002271.1:12500-40000 GCA_001586965.3 Sphaeroforma sirkka | reverse complement strand
GTACCATGTTCACAATGCGAATCAGTCCTAAAAAAACTTAGGTAGACCCTTCTGATCACAGTATAACCGTTGTAACGTTTTAAAACTGACAAATATGCGTTTACGTTCAACTTCCGTCATGAGCTCAGCAGTCCGAAATCGTTAAATATTTTCTTCTTTGCCTCTTTTGGGACTTTGGGTTGAGAGTTCAGGGTTTCAGATTGCTCCTGAGCTCCTCCGTTTTTGACTCGCGTGAATATGTGAATAAATGCAGCAGATCGACAGCAGATACATGCTCCCTGCAATTAGTACCTATGCAGACGAAGAAGCTATATATAACAATAACTATCTGAACCGTAATTGGAAGCACACGCGTACACAGAGATTGCTTGCTTGTATACCTATTTAACAGTATATATCTTGTTTTTTGTAAACTTGGATCGAGCTTCTTCACCATATGTAACAAAGCAACAGTTATGAATCGATGACGTAACAATTGTAATAAACATTCAATTATGAAACGATGTTTGTGATGCCTGCCACCCAACACCTAGACGACACTATTCGTATATTTTTAAAGCTTTAACCGATATTGTACCGATATTGTACCTTGACTACAATCACGGTGGAAGTTCTTTCGACGTAAAGCGGTCCGCCTGGTGTTTATCTGTCGTAGATACATTGACCGTGATTGTTTGTAGGTACGCAATAAAACTTCACTACAAAGCACTTTTTCAAAACTATAAATACTGGGGTGTGTTTTCAGGTCTCTTGCTAGGTGCATTTATATCTATCCAAAATTGTTCTTGCGAACACATACTATATTGATATCAGTTCGCCATTTTCGGCTATGTACATCTACACGATACACGATGTTCTTCCATCATGTATTTACACGGTGTAGAATTTTTTTGCTTCAGTTTTCGAGGGTGCACCGCCAAGTATGCTGAACCAATTACTCTAGACGCACTGAAAGCAAGCCCATACAAAGCCCCGCTAACGTCGTCTTCCGCCACGACATTTAGGACTGCATAAAACGTTGAACTTATTCTTACTGCTTCGGAATTCTATAATTGCGGACTGCAAAATCTAGGTAAGGTACCGTAACTGCAGGTCAATACATATATTGACATCTTGGGAAGGTAGCATGTATGTATGTGTGTATATGTCTATATTTATATATATTTATACATATATATTGTACAAATATAATATATATATATATATATATATGTGGGTGTGGGTGTGGGTGTGGGTGTGGGTGTGTGTGTGTGTATTCACACAAATACACACACAGAGAGAATCTTGCACACACAAAACCCACACAATATATATATATATATATATATGTGTGTGTGTGTGTGTGTGTGTGTGTGTGATTGATGTTATTATATATTATGTATTATATATATATATATATATATATATATGTTATGCATATATATATATATATATATATATATATATATAAATATATATAAATATTATATATATATATATATATATATATATATATATATATATATATATATATATATATATATATATTATATATTATGTTTGTATATATATATATATATATGTGTGTGATGTGATGTATGTGTGTATGTATATATATATATTATATATATATATATATATATATATGTATCCTTTAATATATATATGTATATGCATGCATACATGTGTGTGTGTGTCCGTGTCCGTGATGTGTGTCCGTGTGTGTGCATATATATATATATATATATGTGTGTGTGTCCATGTGTGTCCAGTGTGTGTGCACCCATATATATATATATATATATATATATATATATATATATATATATGTATATATATATATATATATATATATATATTATTATATGTGTGTGGTCCATGGGTCTTTGTGGTCTTTGTGTGACTGTTTGTCTATTTGTGAGTGTGTGTACCTGTTCGTTTGTAAATATATAATATGTGTGTGTGTCTGTATGTGCGTGCGTGTGTGTGTGTGTTTTGTTTGTTTGTGTATGTGTGCGTGTGTGTGCGCTCTGCTTGTGCGTGTGGGTGTATTTGTTTTTGTGTGTGTGCGTGTGTGTGTGTGTTGTGCGTGTGCGTGTGCGTGTATATATAAATATGCATATATATATATATATATATATATATATATATATATATATATATATATATATATATATATATATATATATATAGATGTACAACAACGACGTTGATGAGAGTTTGAAGTCCACAACATGTAAAGGGGTGGAGAAACAATCGAAGACGAATTGTGGAGTATCGAGACAGAATCCCGAGCGAGACTAAGCCAAAAACGAGGTGTGTGTGTTTGGCGTTTTTGAAAGTCAATGGCGTGTTAGCAACACTTGTACGCGAATCAGATGTGCGTTGGAAAGAAGTCTTCGGTGAATTGAAGTTGCGCTGGTTCTGATGACGAAGTGTTGGTACTGCATTTAATCTTCTAGTGGTCACATCAGATAGCTATAGCCGTCCCCTCTGGACGAATATGGCGGTTGCAGAATAAATACTACTGATAAATATGTGACGGGCACGGCGTGCATCGGCAATGATATAGCAAGGGTAAAAATGATATTACATCCATAGTACCTGAATGCACTTCACCAAAGTGTATATGAATCTCAAGATGTTCAGATACAAATACATGTAAATTGGCCCGCGATTTATGTTTACGACCAACCGAATTGATTCTAATGTGGCGATTTGGAATAGCAGTAAAAATAGCTGTATTGAATGGTAGTCTTTATGGAAACCTCCAGCATTTGTGTAGGATTGCAGTTGCTAATTGTATATTTAATACACTCATGTTCAGTTGATCTCGATATACACTGTCACTGTCTTTAAGCGATCCATAACTTGTAGGACTTTGTGTACGTTGGCCAGGCACGTGTAGTCCTACGAAACGCAAGTGTGTATGGTAGATTGCGAACTTGGTTTCTTGGTTGAATGGAATTGTATTTTTTTTATTGATATATTGCCTACCTGACCTACAATCTGCGCAAGAACTGTATGTCTGTCAGCTTGACGGTATTTGAGTAATTCGATGATCAATGCTGTAGTGACAATAGCAGGAATTAACTAACAGTTATATGAACCGGGGAGGAAGTACCCAATTTTTTATCAAGTTTCTCATTGTCGGTGTAACATTCTTCTCCTCGCTCTACACACCGCTCTGTATGTTCACACGCGTAGTCTTTGTAGGATTTGTATCAGTCTGTTGTGCACTTGTCTATACCTTTGCAAACGCTTCCTGCCGGCGCTGTCTCACTTCAATTTGACTATCCAATCGCTTCTTCTCGATCACCTTCTCGGCAGCTGCCTGTGCATTCAATGCGACCTGTCTGCGCTACTCTGTCGCCTCCCTTGAGTACCATCGAGTATTTTTGCGTGAGTGCTCCCTGTTTGGCTGATTCTTATCTTCGTCGCATTGATCTGCTCACTCTGTTGCTGTAGATATTGGCCATGTAGAACTTACTTTGTTCATTAATATGGATTAGAGGGTATCGCTTGTGTTGTTGACATATGAAGCCATACTCACGTAGGTGCATGAATTCGCTACGGCATTGTTACATATATGCTGGAGATAATGTGCTATCGGAGGTTTACTTTGTGAGTTAGTGTCCAAAGTTGGTAGCGGCGATATTGTCAAGATCTGCAGCTATGTTACCCGATCGCATTTTTTATTGTGTATTCTGGCAGGCAGATATAGATTTTTTGGATTTTTCGGGCCGCTGCCAAACTTGCCCTTGCATACCGCGGCTCCCGACCAAACATCTCTATACAAGTCTAGACACCATCTCAGAGATTATCAGAATGAACCAAATTGTTCCGTTGCGATCGGGATACGTGTGCACAAGTTCTTTAGTGGAGCAGTGATCGAAAGCCTTGGATTCGATGGCAACGTGACAAATTGGATGGTCCATTCTGAGTCAGTATTTAAACTGTATTCATTTTTGCAAGACGAGTGCATTGCTGAATAGTTAAGACCTTCATGACCAGTCGTAATCAAATGGGTTAGATAAAAGCAATCAAAATTAAGGAACAGTAATATCATCTATGTACCCGCCACTGTGTATAATATCCGAACGTGATGACTTTTCCTCTACAGAAAAGAAGATATGTACTGCCAGCATTTGATTTCCAAAATCTTGACACAGGAACATATTCGTTGCCCAAAGTACATTTCGATAGTATACTTTAGATACTATGAGACGACAGTCTATTCAGGTTGAACACTGTAGTCGGACATCCGAATCGGACTGCCCAGGTCGATTACTGCAAGACAAACAACAAAGCTATCCGAATGGAATATCGTTCGCCCAGATACCTGTCATGAAATCTTCATCGATGCAACCATCAGAATTCAGGGAGTAGTCGGACCTCAGAGATTCTCGATCCAGAGTCGAGCTACCTGTACACTACGTAGTCGATGTATCGAACTTCTCACTCGTTTCACCCGTTGTTAATTTGGTGTACGCTCTATACAAGGTCTATCTGCTGGGACCAGGCACTATCTGTAGGATTAGAATCTTTACTGTCTACCTCGGTCAATCCTCAACAAATAGTTTCTAAGTTGACAATAAAATTAGGTTGCAAATTGGCCTCGCTATTATTGATGCTACACGAAGCTCCTTCACCCATGTAACACTGGTCGACGAAAACGGACAATTTTACCTCTCGATAAACTGGAAACTCTAAACAATCAGCGAATATATAAATACACCGACTGCCGCTTGAATTTTTCGCTTTGTGAAGTATTTCGATGCATTGATATATCAGTAATTGTAAAACTTGTTTTGCTGAGTTTGAACAGTCTTGAATGTTAATCATGGATTGTGTGCTCGTATCTTAAAGTAATAGACTAGCATCGAACTGTGAGTGGATGCTCGTATACTGTGCCCACCTACTCTTATTGGTGCTACACATATACGTTTATTCATCTCTGACATGATTGCTCATAGTGTGCTATCACTAATCAATCAACAGTTTACTGATATGCTTCTTGTGCAGAATTTTTGAGTTGCGTCGCAGAATACTCTATACGGTTAAGTATATTATCGTCCAAAGAATATTCCCAATGAGTACTCTAGCTTCCATAACAGTCTATTCTGTGGCTTACTGTTTGGTAACAAAGCATCCCTTGTGTTCCATAACAAACACCAATACGATTGCGTAGACGCAAACCGTCACAAACATACCTGATTTGTTGCTGAGACTCAGGGTCTGCCCTTTAACAAGTCTACGATGATTTTTAGGTAGAAATTGAAATTGAAAATCATGTCCGTGCAAACGAAGACAAATCGTCGTGACAGCTGCTACTATTTGAAAGAGTATTATCTACTGTAATAGGGGTCAATGTGAATCTATGAGAGGCTGGGGTGGGTAGCATCTGCATGACCGGCGTGATCCATTGGAAGAAAAATCCTGACACCCTGTCCTTGGCACACTGCCGAACTCCTCACATTTTCTCGTGTAGTAAACATATGGGCAGGGGCAACCTTGCATATCTAATATACGAGCGCTCGCCTGTTGTTGAACTTTAATGCCAAAAAAAAATGTAGTTCCCTGGCAATAATTCCACTATACGGATACCACGCATAAGCCGATAAAGCACCGTGTTTCTCTCATCAGGCCTTGATACGAGTGTGTGTAGGGGTTGTGTAAATTTGCAATTTTATGGATTGTTTGGAATGAGATTGCAGTTGATTTCTTTGATGGGCTGAATGATACATATTTGGCTATCCGCATTTTTGTTTGTGCAGCCTACATGGGCATGAATAAAATATCTTTGTACAGACCATTGATATATGAAGACTTATGGTAGTAGCGGTTGCGATTGGTTGAATTGTCTCGGCAGTACAGCATATAAAATCTACAGACTGTCGGGATAACCACAACCGTAATATTAGTACCAGTTTGTCATTATTCGTGCATCAACATGTTTTTACAGTGATCACATGCAATTTCGTGACTTAGGCATATGAGAGTGGACGATCCTTCGATCGCCAATATAGTCCTTCTCTTTTACTCCTACCTTAGTTCAGCCGAGACTTTCTTTATATAATGGCTACCGAGACACTGATGGCAATTACAACGATCATACATGCCAGAATCTAACAATAATCAGACTAATAGCAGTTACCAAATGCTTACAATACTTGCAACAGAACAAAATTGTCTACCCCAGCTGCTGCATATGTAAGTTACCCGGTTGTCATTTCATTAACAACCATAAAGGGGTCGCGGCTGCAACTATAAATATATGCGCGCAAATATCCGCCCTTGCCATCGACTTCAATGTTGCATGGTAGATCTGATTCGGGGGTATCTATGCGGTTTAGTTGTCAAAGCTTACTATGAGGATTAAAAGTGGAAAAAGACTGTGCCGATACGGTCACTCGCCCAGCAACGAGAAGTAGAGTCTTCACAGTGGCTCTTATATTTACGATCGTTCATGTACCAGCTGGGTATCTATGTGGTTTAGTTGTCAAAGCTTACTATGTGGATTGAGTGGTTAAAAAGACTGTGCCGATACGGTCACTCGCCCAGCAACGAGAAGTAGTCTTCACAGTGGCTCTTAAAATTTACGATCGTTCATGTACCAGCGATATATAGTACGATTTGGGAGCAATGACCAGGCATCAAGTAGAACCCAATCACTGTCATAATTGCAGTTTTTCTAAAGCGGAATAGAACGCTCGCTTTTATTTTGAATAGCGTTGGTACTTTTTGTGCGACGAGCTGAATAGCGCAGGATTGCCAACCTTTATTCATTCGGCTTGGACCATCTCTGTGAAAACTTTAGATAGCATAGGATCATGCATTCAAAAGCGTAGTTTACCAGGTACCTAGTTGTCGTTTTGTACCTCGTTTTAAATCACGCTATTTAACAACCAGATTATATCTTCCGCTGCATATACAACGTTTTATGAAATTGTGAATTGTAGCCACAAAGCGATTTGGACGAGCTAACGAGACGTCGCAAAATCACAGCAACATAATGAAGATGTTGCTACGTAGATTTGAACCCGTTATCGGTGAGCTTAAAATTGACCCTATTGTTCAAAACATTGGACATAAATTTTATACTATTGAATGTATCTTACATTGTGTTGTATTGTGTTGATACGAACAAATGCACGGAATGGCAAGACTGTGGATGATGATGCTTTCAATGAATGGAACTGTTTATGTTAGTGTGCGGTGTGGGGACTATAAGTAAAGTGCTAGTGTATCTAAAGTATGGTGCATTCGAATGAATTTATTTATGATCTCACCCTCAGTTACATACTGATGGTGTTTGTACTGGTGTTCAACCACTTGGGTTTGCCAAGGTAAAAACTCATATGATCAGTATGAGAAACATTATGCAGAACACTTTAGCACTCGGATATATTTTCTAGAAATGTATATATCATATTCTTTGTTACTACACTCAGTCTGGCTAGCCGGTAGCCCGTATTCTATAAATAGAATAATTTGAGAAGGTCTCAAATTACTCTTACGTTCTCTCGGGCCTTAAGCCTGTCAGCCGCAACATTCTGATAATAGCTGTGGTTCTATGTGAGTCACAACCTATGCGGAAAGGCATCATGTGATCAGCGTGAGATTTAGTTGCAGAGAAGTTGAAACAGAAAAGCATCGAAGTGTTAAAGTGTTCCACATAAGGTTTATCATACACCCTGGCCAGCCCAAGCGGCTGAACACTAACATAAACACATTAGGTATAAAACTAAAGGTGAGGTCAGAAATAAATATATACATTTGGACTTTATTTAAAGTCTACTACATTGTACTCTAACAGTTTAGATGATATTGGTTGAAAAAGGTTTCACGACAGCCCGAACGCATAAAAAACATAGAGCGACCTGTAAAAGAGCAGTTACACCGCTGACAAACTGCGTTGCCCCTTGTGAGTATTGCTGCCGGACTATGCCGCCGGTAGAACGAAGGCAATACGACCGCTCATTCACGAGCACGTCGATCCCGTGAACGTGTAATTTAATCGCTTTTAACCGTCAGTCGCTTTTCACCTCAATTCGAGAATATACCTTACATTCACAACTGCATAAGGAAAGTTATTACAGCCCTGTTACATATGGGAGAGGTTGGAGGATGACTACTACAATATGCTGCATTATATACGCCTCACAATTTATATACTTATAACCTTTAAATGTTCCGATCTTGATGATATCATAAGTCGAAAAAAATTGTCCGTGAACTTCTACTGGTGGCCCTGGGCAGTCGTTGGATTGGGCTTTTCTCTTCGTGTGCATATGTCTGAATGTGGATATCCTCGTGCGTCTGAAATGCCAACTCGTCATACTATTTAACTTGGCGGCTATCTTCATCTGCCGCGAAGAAATAATTATCCCATCGTTGTACTCACTGTGCTCCGTAGCTCGAAAATGTATTTGTGCCTGTAATATACATTGTCGCCTATTTGAATTTACACTTGTTGTCTGCCCGTATGCACTTGAAAAGATAATCATCAGCGACTGTGTTCTACCCTTATAAAAATCATAATACTCGCAATAATCAATACATGTATACCACTGTTCCTGTAGTTGTATTTGTAAGTGTCCCATATTATTAGGTGTATCAGTGAATAAATAATTCAATTCATTACATATTTTTGATTTACCTACACGCTGAAACGGAGGTGATCTTTTTTTCGTGAAGTTGCATATCTAAATCCTCCCGGTGTGTGCCTTTTTCGTGCCATCCATTAATTCTGTGCAGCCAGAGCCAGATTCTTCGTCACCATTAGTATTGCTTGAACCTACAGGTAGATATTGCACATAGACTCACTTGACAGAGTGACGTACGACTAAACCTCCAATGCATATGTGGCAAGAATATCGAATGACTAGTAGGAAAGTACGTCGAAATTTTTGTTTCTTTCCAAAATTCGCTGAGAAATACTCCGAAGGCCTTTATAGAATCATCTGCTGCTGTATACCTTTTGCGCCCTGTACTTATCCACAATGAATCCATCGCAGAAAATGCATTTCATCGCCACAGTGTATGGCAATAGCTCAACACATTGTAGAAATACGGCCTCCGGTCAGTCTAAAATATCAAGATCAATTGAGATTAAACATTGGTTTTTATTTGTATTTTAAATAATTTAATACAAGCTCTTTTTCCAATATTTCCAAAGTGTTCTAAATTCACTTTGATGGCTCCAATAGCCTGAGTATTTGGTATGACTCATCTACTTGGACCTATTTGAGACATTAGTAGATGTAGGATATTATAAACTAAATTTTATAATCTCCGAACTACTACTTATAGATTTTGGTCCTCCCGCCAATCTCCAAAATCCAATAAGTCTTTTTTTTTTTTTTTAACTTTTCTTCAGATGGAACTTTATTTATATCAGCTAATGTATTAACGTGACTTACGTTAATATGTCTATCTACAAATTAGGCATGTGGTCATGAACACTTAGTACTTCAAGTGAAAATTATTCAATAAAGAACAGCTAGAGGTACGCCCTGTGTGATCGAGGATATTTAGGCTCTTAACAAGAGGCAGTCCCGATCATTCTTACACAAGCTACCACTGCTAAATTCTAACTGACTAAATTGTATTTTAATTTAATATAGTTTGAAACCTAGTAATTTCCATCGAAGTTTACAGGGACATTATAACTCCACATCCAAAGGACACTCCAGCACAAATCCGGAGTGAAAAGGAAGTATTGGACCTGTCCGAAAATTTCGGTTTCGCCATCGATGGAGGAGCCATTCCATTCAGCTCAAATCTTGGGGCCGAAGCTCAGGACGCCATAACTCGACAACGAGTGGTTGGATCCTCTCAATCTCGACGCCAATTGAACCGCACTGAAGCGCTCTTGAAGGAGCTAGCGGCAGCAGCAGTTGTGGACCCCTCTATCGTGTCCCACTTGGCTGATATTCTTCCTATACCGAAGAAGAAGAAAAATTCGGGCCCAGTTTCGAACCCGAGACCTACTGGTTTACCAGCCAGTACGTGTACCACTAAGCCAGTTACCACTGGTGAGAGAGGAAATATTTCAAAATTTAATCTCTATAGCTCTGATGCTACCATTGACCATCCTCTTGACAAGCCTAACCCTGTCAGAGGATATGATCGTATGGAACTCGATGAGGCTTACCATCCTCGTAATATCGACCCTCATTTGCCAACTAACCCTGGTAATCACGATTTTGGCAATCGCTACACCAGTACCTCGTTAGAGAGTTCCCGCTCTAATCCTGAGGATGAGGAAGTGAGAACCAGACATACTCGTCTCAGGCTATTACGCTCTGGTATGCAAGTCCTTGAGGACCGTCTATTGAATGACTCTGACCTTGACGATAGGAAAGCGGATAACATTCGCTATCTAATCGATAACAAGAGAAAGGAAATAGACACCATCTTGGCAATACTTTTAAACTCATCTACAAGAGGCGGACGAAAAAACGTAGCTACCCGAACGGGACAAAGACTATGAATTGCCTCCCAGTGACCATCGGCCCAATGATATAACCCCAGACCATCAAATATTGCTTCGATTTGTAAACTTCGATGGAAATTACTAGGTTTCAAACTATATTAAACTAAAATACAATTTAGTCAGTTAGGATTTAGCAGTGGTAGCTTGTGTAAGAATGATCGGGACTGCCTCTTGTTAAGAGCCTAAATATCCTCGATCACACAGGGCGTACCTCTAGCTGTTCTTTATTGAATAATTTTCACTAGAAGTACTAAGTGTTCATGACCACTTGCCTAATTTGTAAATAGACATAATAACGTAAGTCACGTTAATACATTAGCTGATATAAATAAAGTTCCATCTGAAGAAAAGTTATAAAATAAGAAAAAAGACTTATTGGATTTTGAGATTGGCGGAAGGACCAAAATCTATAAGTAGTAGTTCGGAGATTATAAAATTTAGTTTATAATATCCTACATCTACTAATGTCTCAAATAGGTCCAAGTAGATGAGTCATACCAAATACTCAGGCTATTGGAGCCATCAAAGTGAATTTAGAACACTCTGGAAATATTGGAAAAAGAGCTTGTACTAAATTATTTAAAATACAAATAAAAACCAATGTATTATCTCAATTGATCTTGATATTTTAGACTGACCGAAGGCCGTATTTCTACATAGCACCCAGTAGCTTTTAGAACTACGAACGTACGTTAAGATACGATCTAGTTGGTAAAGCGAAAACCAAAGTAAAAAAAACGGTTTCGGTCATGACTTATCGAGTAAGTATGTGCCTATATGTACGAGTACAAGACTCATGTTGTACTTTATGTCGTTTAGTATTTGGTCCAGTAACCATTTCCGATGTAGGCGCCTTACGTTTATTATTTGGTAAGGTAATAGCCAAAGGCTGTTCTTCATTAGTAAGTAAGTTTGAACAATTTTCTGCACTGTTGGTAAGCAGATCAGAAAGTTTAGTCACGTAGGAAGTAGGTGGCAAATAGGGAATTTCAGATCCGTCAGGGTTTGTAGTCACCTGAGGAAACCCTTTTCGTTTATCTCGTGTGTTCTTATGTAAACGCTTATTCCATTTCTTATTAAAGATACGAAGAAAGTCGCGAGGTTCACGAAATGCATCGGAGGTTAGCCAAGCTACTGTCCCATCCATGAAACGGGTCTTGTAGTAAGTGTAACCGTCTTCGGATGTTTTGTCAATTATATCTTTGACTTGTGACTCCATAACTGGTACATCAGAATCAAATGAGCGAGCGAATGAGAGTTCGGAGGTAGGGATCCGGTGAGTGCCTAGATTGGTTGCGCTAGTACCATCAATGTTATTCACTTCGTAAGTATCACTCTTCTCATCATGGTAGGAAATAACAAAAGGTCCTATCGTCTTAGAAGAGAGTTCGGTAACGTTGGCGTTTCGATTTATAATGTTAACGTAATCGCCGACTTTGAACTGAACAATGTTCTTAGTGTTATTCCATTCCATCGGTCATACGCTTTAAGTAGGACGCGATTTTTGTGCTCGAGTAAACAGGGGTAAACAACGTTCTGCATATGCTCGATCTTTTGTAGCCACGGGGTAGCGTGTTTCTCGGGCGCAGTTTTATCAAACGTTGCTTGTAATTCACTATAGCGGCCAAAGAAATAGTGAAACGGAGTGTTCCAGTTTGAGGATTCATGCAGTTATTCATTTGAGTCTGAACCCATTTCAAATGATAAGGCCATATATCCTCAACGTCGTCTAGTGCGGTACGCAAGAGTTTCTTAAGTTCTCTATGACGTGTCTTATTTGCACCCTGCGTTTGAGGTTTGTAAGGAACACCACGCCTATGGGTCATGCCTGATACGAGTATAAGTGCCTCCATTACGTCGGTACAAAACTCACTGCCGTTATCAGAACATAGTACTCGGGGGGAAACCGAAGTCATTGAAGACGTGATAGCATAATTCTGCCACTGTTTGTGGACGTTTGTTCGGTATTGCATAAAGCAAGTTATAGCCCGAAGCCACACATAAGAAATGACAGATATATACATCGCCAGTATGCTTGGATCGCGGGAGTTTAACCAAATCGACTATGACTCGGCGCATCGGTTGGTCTTCTGTCACGCTTTTTAGGGGTGCCCAACCGTCTCGCCTGATCTGGTTCTTTTCACAATCAGTACAGCGTCGGTATACTTCATGTATGGTTTCTTTCAGCGCCGGGTGATCAAGCCCTGCACGAATAGCCATTTTATAAGTATGCTCATATGCTCGATGCGTTAAATTATGTATAATTTTAACTCTACTTTCGAGCTCCTCTAAGTCAGTCAGATTCTGCGTAACGCTGGCTGGATGAACCATAGTCCTGTTGGAAAGGGCAACCTCGGTATCAGGAGGGGTAGACTCCTGAGATACATAATTGACAACATTAGATTGTTGAAGTATCTTCTTCAGTTATTTCGCAACTCCTGGCTGTTCTTTAAGCAGCGCTTTAAGTAGTTGAGTGCGAGCTTCAGGTTCTCTTAGAGTTTTGAGTCTTTGATCCATGGCCTTAGCTAGTTCCATGTTTTTACGATCTAATGCCGTTTCAATCGGCATTACCTCGACTGCAATCTTGTTGGGTGCATGTGTTGTACGAATCTTGAGCTTTTGTTCAAACTCTTTAGACTCTTCTAGTTTAGCTAAGAATTCGGTTGAGGGTTTCCACTTAGTGGTACCTGCAGGACCGATGCGACAAACAATGGTGTGTTTCCAAGGCGTCTTCTTAATAGAATAGGATCCCTGATACAAGAACGTGTCGGTTTCACGGTCGACATAAATAGGTTCGTCTTGAATCATATTAATTAAATCACGTATCCATGGGTCGGAGTTACGTAAGGGACAACACAGCGTAATGGTAGATTTAGTAATATTAACATAATTTAACAACTGTGCGATAAGTTGACAAGGTGGGTTAGCCCACGCATTATGCTTTGATAAGTCAAGCTGAAATGCATCACCTTTAGGATGAGTCAACGACCTATATTCAGAAACCTGTTTGTTATGTTCTGCGGCGAACATATCAACAGTAAATGGACCCCATCGTGATTGAGCGAGGTTACACCATTTCTTATTTAGCATCCAATCGGTTGCTAATAACTCCTTGACTGTTTTCTAGTAGTCGGGCACAAGTTGAGAGAGCATGTCAGGAAGATGGTTATGTATTCCTGGTATGTGTGTTATATTAAAAGCGAACTTGGCAATAATGTCATGCCAGCGGCTCACTAACTGTGAATCAGGGTTCATATCTTTTAAGTATGTTAAAGACTTTTGATCACAGGCGACAGTAAAGTAACTTCCATAAAGGTAGTCTTTAAACTGTCTTAGCGCAGTAACTATAGCAAGGAGCTCTTGTTTAACGATAGGGTAATTCCGTTGACTCTTACTAAAGAATTGTATGTAGCGCGGTTTACCATTTATCGTTTGGTAAAGCACTCCACCTACCGCTCGATCTGAAGCGTTGGTTGCTACTTGGAATGGGACACCATCCACAGGGTACTGCATGATGGGTGCGTCCATTACTTTACTTTTGACTAGTTTAAATGCATCATCACATTCTTTAGTCCAAAGCTTTCCCAAAGGTCCTTTGTGCAGCCGTAGGTGACTGAAAGGCTTTAAGTAATGAGAAAGATGCGGTACCGAATCCGAGAAGAAGTTAACAAACCCACACACAGAGTTCACATCTCTTCCAGTAATTGGTGTTGATAAATCCAACAGAAACTGTTTCTTGCCAGGATCAATTTCTACCCCTGCTGCAGATACTTTGTAGCCAAGTAAGTGTATAGTATCTTTAGCAAAAGAACACTTGTCTTCGTTAATCTTAAGTTTAGCATGATTGAGTCGCTTTAAGACTTCTTTAACGAGTTCAGCATGTTCATGTGCTGTCTTTGTAAAGATAACTATATCATCTATATAGACTGATACGTTATACGACAGGTCCGCAAATAGTTCCATCATAACTTGTTGGAAGAAAGAAGGTAACATGTGTAAGGTTTCAGGTGCACCTTTAAACTGGTACTTCTTACCTTGCCAAGTAAAGGAAAAGTATTTCCTATGAGGCTCATATATCTGTAGTTGATGGAATGCAGCTTTTAAGTCTATCTTGGTAAAGATAGTCGCACCCTCCATTTTGCGTAGGACCTCGCTTATCTTAGGTAAGGGAAAACTATGTTGCGGAATTAGTTTGTTGATTGGCGACAGGTCTAGTACTACTCTTGTTTTACTAAACGTTCCATCAGATTTATATTGATCGACCGCTAAGAGAGCTAAGTTGACTGGGGTTGCATCATAATTGATTTCAATTAGACCCTGTTTTAACCAATCTTCGATTTGGGTTTTGACAACGTCTTTGTGTCTCCAACTCACGTAGTTATGTGAAGGACACTTTAACTTAGAGAAGTCGACGTTTGTTAAGTCAAGTCTAACGTACCCATTAGAGAACTTAAACATACACCAGTCAGTTATTGCAATCTTCCTGTTCTGTATAATTAAGTCCATAATTATATCGGTGAAGTGCGGAATCATATCCTTTGCTTCACCTTCCGGAGGTTTAGGTATCTTTAACATGTTATCATCTGACTGATCTTTATTCGGGTCTAGCCCATTAGGCAGACCAGTGAGTGTTATACCTAAACTGAGAAGATCAGTCATACCTATAATTAAATCGTATTTCTGAGACATGTCAGTAACGATTAGGTGAGTCTTCACTTCTCTTCTATCTGACAGCATTATGTGTGCATAGTCAATGGCTTGTTCGCAAGTAGTAACTTTGCCATTCCCCAAGATTAAATCAGTTGTTTCGTTATGGACAGCCATATCTGTAGCGTAGGCTACTCGGCGTGAGATAGTAGAGACTTCAGCCCCTGGATCAAATAGTGACATAACTTTTTCTCCATTTACGAAAACTGCTTGAAAGATACGTTCATCTCCTTTGGTATGGATTTTATTGAACATTTTCTCATAATCTTGCTCTAGTGCACACATATGGTACTGTCAGTGCTTAACTTGGACGTCCGGTAAGTCCTTGCAATCCTCTTTGTGCCAACCGTTAGTACCCTTGCAAGTAGCACACTCTTTCATATAGTGTCCAAAATCTGGCTTGCCTGGTGCACACTTAACAGGGTCGTGTCTACCATTCCATTTGCCATTCCGTTTTGTGAGGTTGTAACCACACTTCTTGCAAGGCGCTCTCACCTTCTTTTCACCTTTCGGTTCGGTAGAAGTAGAGCCAGTACCCCCTCCAGTAGTAGTGCGAGGTTTCTTAGTACTACGCGCAGTATTAGTCTCTACTGCGTTTCGCTTAGTGGGCTGGGTGTAGCTCGTGGTACTAAGTACTCTAGTAGAGGAATTGGTATGCTTGTGAACTATCTTCTCAAAGACAGACCAAGGCATAGATCGCAAATCACCATAGGCGATGATGTCATCATTGACTTTCTTAAAGAGGTTAGCTCCCAGAGTCTCCATCATCTGACAAATTAATAAATATTCGCCAGTATAGGTACGACCACCCATCCGAGTATTCATATGTGTCATATGAGCTAGAGCACCTCGAATAGTGGTATCGTTCGCAAAGAACTTGCGAGACTCTAGAAGTTCACGGTCACGTGCATCTTCAAAAAAGGTGTTAAGTATATTATCACGCAACTGGTGCCAGGGTAGGGCTTTCCAGTTGGGCTCATGAGCCTTCAAGATAGTTCGCCATTCACCTGGCTCACAGAAATAAATAAAGGCATTCATCATCTGCTTATCCTTAAGGCTGGCAGACTCCTTAAGTTGGTCGAAGGCCTTCAGTGTCTCCACTGTACTCTCATTAGTAGAGAAATCGACCTCAGCCTGCGCGTTACCTAGCTGCTTTATAAAGCTTGGTTCTAAGTGTTCACAAGGCTCATGCTCAGTGCTACGGGCTGCTAGTGCCAAGATGGTGTCTATTTCCTTTCTCTTGTTATCGATTAGATAGCGAATGTTATCCGCTTTCCTATCGTCAAGGTCAGAGTCATTCAATAGACGGTCCTCAAGGACTTGCATACCAGAGCGTAATAGCCTGAGACGAGTATGTCTGGTTCTCACTTCCTCATCCTCAGGATTAGAGCGGGAACTCTCTAACGAGGTACTGGTGTAGCGATTGCCAAAATCGTGATTACCAGGGTTAGTTGGCAAATGAGGATCGATATTACGAGGATGGTAAGCCTCATCGAGTTCCATACGATCATATCCTCTGACAGGGTTAGGTTTGTCAAGAGGATGGTCAATGGTAGCATCAGAGCTATAGAGATTAAATTTTGAAATATTTCCTCTCTCACCAGTGGTAACTGGCTTAGTGGTACACGTACTGGCTGGTAAACCAGTAGGTCTCGGGTTCGAAACTGGGCCCGAATTTTTCTTCTTCTTCGGTATAGGAAGAATATCAGCCACGTGGGACACAATAGAGGGGTCCACAACTGCTGCTGCCGCTAGCTCCTTCAAGAGCGCTTCAGTGCGGTTCAATTGGCGTCGAGATTGAGAGGATCCAACCACTCGTTGTCGAGTTATGGCGTCCTGAGCTTCGGCCCCAAGATTTGAGCTGAATGGAATGGCTTCTCCATCGATGGCGAAACCGAAATTTTCGGACAGGTCCAATACTTCCGTTTCACTCCGGATTTGTGCTGGAGTGTCTTTTAGATGTGGAGTTATAAT
This sequence comes from Sphaeroforma sirkka, assembly GCA_001586965.3. Taxonomy (NCBI): domain Eukaryota; class Ichthyosporea; order Ichthyophonida; genus Sphaeroforma; species Sphaeroforma sirkka. Next base: position 22,839 of record LUCW03002271.1, on the reverse strand, counting down.
GCCCCCGACATTCGTATCCACGAATTTTCCAGCCTTTCGACGTTTATCCCCAATATTTGACGGCACGTGGTCAGGGGGCAAGCTGGGGTCCTGAGCTTCACTCCTAGGTGATACACGGACGCTGGCGAGCCTTTCCGCGGTAGTAGATACCTCTTCTTCCAAGGCTTTAGGATCCGACGAGTCATCCTCAGAATAATCCTCTGTACCAACCTCAGAATTTGTTTCCCCAACAGTTTCCTCGGCAGGCTCAACTCCAGACAGGCTAGGTGTTTCCACAGGGACCTCAGGAACCTCGGCAGGCTTAGCAGGCTTAGAGCTAGCGGCTCCCTTGTCTTTAGAAGTACCCTTAGCCATAGTATTTGCTGGATAGTAAATCGATGTTAGACAGTCTAAAAGCAGTACACTACTGTAACTAAATCCTAACTGAAAAATATGTAAACTTCGATGGAAATTACTAGGTTTCAAACTATATTAAACTAAAATACAATTTAGTCAGTTAGGATTTAGCAGTGGTAGCTTGTGTAAGAATGATCGGGACTGCCTCTTGTTAAGAGCCCAAATATCCTCGATCACACAGGGCGTACCTCTAGCTGTTCTTTATTGAATAATTTTCACTAGAAGTACTAAGTGTTCATGACCACTTGCCTAATTTGTAAATAGACATAATAACGTAAGTCACGTTAATACATTAGCTGATATAAATAAAGTTCCATCTGAAGAAAAGTTATAAAAAAAGAAAAAGACTTATTGGATTTTGGAGATTGGCGGAAGGACCAAAATCTATAAGTAGTAGTTCGGAGATTATAAAATTTAGTTTATAATATCCTACATCTACTAATGTCTCAAATAGGTCCAAGTAGATGAGTCATACCAAATACTCAGGCTATTGGAGCCATCAAAGTGAATTTAGAACACTCTGGAAATATTGGAAAAAGAGCTTGTACTAAATTATTTAAAATACAAATAAAAACCAATGTATTATCTCATTTGATCTTGATTTTTTAGACTGACCGGAGGCCGTATTTCTACAGATTGACAATCATTGTATCTCAATAACGCATATATTGTATACTCCGAAGTCGTATTGGCATCTGTCTATCACGTATTCGGTCTAACAGCTACAGTACGGTTCTCAGACTAGTCTGATATTGTGTTTGGCATTAAACAGGACTCATATTAGTTTGGTTTCTAATATTATATGGGTGTAAACCTTTCATGTCTGTTAATGAATGTCTTGTTTGTGTGTGTCGGTATTACTGTGATCGAGGGCATCGCCATTGCTATGTCATACAAACGAATAGTGTATCTAATATTTGTACTCATGAAAGAAGTTTGCTCTTCGTTTGTGATGTGTGGCATGCCCAATATCGTTGGAAGGAACATTATAATGAGAATCAAGTCAAACATTTGGTCAATATATATATCGTGGAAACAAATAGTATAAACCCTAAAATATACCGGAAATCGAATACAAAATTGCTGATAAACGTGACTCCTCTTAACAAGTAATAGTGCAGCATTCATAGGTACTTCTCGACTCGTGGAACGTCGAGCACCTTCTTAAATGTGAATTTGTTTTATTTTATGGGCTGAATTATAAAAAACAATACGCGTAATATGGGTTTCTGTGCTTCGGTATGCGCATTACATTCCGAGCCCGTTGGAGACTGTACATCAAGTGGCATACAATTTCACTCCTAGAGCTTGCCAATTAAAAACCCCGAAAACATCGTAACATTGTCCCCAATATTGTTTAGCCCGTGCTATCGGCAATGTGGTGTACAAGTAGTGGTATGATGATGGTGATGAAGTGTCTACGAACAGGCCTGAATAAAGTTTGAACATTACCTCGCCAACTTAAAAAAAAAAAAGCGGGCCAAACTTTCTTTGTTGCGGTAAGTAGATAGGAATGCGGTACAAAATCACCATCGTCGACAGCTCTCCGAGCAAGATACGCAATACTTCTGAGTCCTGAAGTGAGACTCGACGTCGTGATATGTACGATGTGTGATATTATACCAGTAGATTGCGGTGCAAGCACAAGCCACAGAACAACAATGTTATGGAATAGAGATACCAAAACAAAATTACAATTACGGACAAATGCAGTTGAATTTGTCGAGCCGTGTTTGTCCAGCTGTGTGAAAAATAATGTTTAAACCCCCAACAGTGCAAAAAAATACTTGAAAAGCAAAAATCGCAACAGCTTGTAAATTAAAAAGAGCCTGACATCGTGCAGTCGGGATCATAGATTTTACACGTCATTAAATGTCGCAAATATTGTAATGGATACCGATAACATAACTGTACAACGAACAATTATATACACCAGGACATATAACTAAAGCGTACTGTAACAAGCTGTATTTGTCCAGCTGTGTGAAACAGCATCTACAATCCCAAAAATACGGAAGTACATCTCAAAAGCGGATATTACTGCAGTTTGTAAATTAGAGAGAGAGAGAGCGAGAGATGATGACGTCGTACAATTGGAATCCTATTCTCTATGCGATAGAGGTCGCAACTACTGTAATGGATACCGGCAGCATAAGGAGTAGATGAAACGAGAGAACGACGAACAGTTGTAAAGCGTACTGTAACCAAAGCAGTTGCACACCTCACTTCAAACAATAAGCTTACTTAAACAAATAAATGAACATTACGATAATATTCTCGTGCAAGTGATAAAACATCCCAGTGATTCGCGATCGACCTGATGAAACCTGTCATGTTTGTTTTATCCATGGCTGGGAGCTGATTGAACTTTTTCAGTTTAGCATAGCAGTTTGAAGCACAACCTGCTCAAGGTGCGCAGGTAAACCAACCGAATCATATTGACCCTGCTTCGCGGCTTAGAACCGTTGATATTGACACTAGTAGACTGGAAAGTCTAAGTATTTATTACTATACATTGAACCAAGTTTACAGCCTGGTGTATATGAAGTTTAGGTTCCTTGAGGATTCGTCCGATTAGCATGAAAACCTGCTTTCGTTGATTTAGATACTAGCTATTATTTTTAAGTCAAATTAGATTCTGTCAATACATAATTACAATATCCCAACGTACTCTCGTTACAAGGGAAGACGCTGTACATTTATTCATAAATAGGTGAACCATAACTTTGTGTAATTGTCATGTGTCTAAAGATGACCAGGGTTTGCCAGAAACCCTGATTGAATAAAACTACGTTTAAACATTAATCCCCAAAATAGGCCCTCCTACTGGGAATTCTCGACTACGACCCCCGCAAGCTGAAGCACGGTATGGGTTCCAGATTGAAGAGCGGACTGTATACCCGGTATACCAATAGATCGATAGTGAACCTTCACGAACAAGAAGGATCCGCTGGCATTTACCCTCAGATAGCTAAAACTTTGTTGACCTCAAGAGCTTGAGGGCTCGGCTATTGTAGCGCGTCGGAGCAAGGCCTATGAACGCCAATCTTCGATAACAATAGAATTCGGTAATAAAGCGGCGGTTCTTCGCAATTGTATGGGTGTCTTGGTGTTACACGACGATATCATTGAGATCATCGAATGCTACTTCCGTGACCCATTGGTCCACGCGGATTCTATACGGTACGTTGTTGTGAATGCATAAAGTCTTGTAATTTAAGGGTACCCGTTACGGCTTTGCCTGGTTGCGATTCCTGTACTGTTGTGGGTACATATAGCCTAATACGAGTCGGGAAAAGTCTTGCCTGGTATGCGAAACGCAGGAGTACCTGTCTGTTCCGACGTGGATCACACTGTCTGCCGTTGCAAATGTTGTAGTCGCCAAAAGCGCCTGTTGTAATATTTGGTTCGATTGGACGTGAACATCGTTGGTGTGTGCCTTGATTTGTCGGTTGGCGCGCCATCCTTGCGTTATGGTGTAGGCACTAGCTTAAAACGAAGTGGCTTTGGTGGTAACTGTGACGCAATCTTGAAGTCTACATTGTAAGTATAAAGATAGCTTGAACGTGTTTGTGTCCTGATTGGGTATCCCTCGTTCCGTCGTTTAGTGGTACGCTGACTCTTCACCGCTGGATGCGTTCCCGGTTAGATGCAGTCTGGAGATCCTGTGCGTTATCTACCGACTCGTGTGCTTGGGTCTCTACTTGCTGTGTTCATTGCTTTCGCTTCACCCTCGTTGGCGGAGCTCGCGGTGGATTTGATATGCTGGCTACAGTGGTTGTTGTCGCAGGTTCTGCCGTGTAGTCAGTCGTCGACTCCGAACTTCAATGCGTATAGCTGCTGTGTGTAAGTGTAGTGGGTCATGGGCGTCCGTAAGACTGTTTTATATGCCATGATAAACTCATGTGGTGTTCTCTCCGACGTCCATCATTTCCCAGGAGGCCGTGGTACCACGTGCCCTTGTTAAAAAATACTGCTCTTTGTCCACGTTCTGTCCGTTACTCACCACCGACTACTCCTGTATCACATTGTGTGCCATTCTAGAATCTGGATACCTTTTGTGGGTTGCGGTCGATACGTTACTTGTACTGTAACATACTCGTACCGCGATACACTGTGTTGTTGGTCACATTTCGTTGTTCTATGTCAAGGCGCCATTTCATATCGTTGTTCTATTTCGATTCACCATCTCCTGTCGTGTTGTCTCCTGTCGTGTTGTCTCCTGTCGATCCCTCTCCTATCAGTCATTGCTCCTCCTTTCCCTTTCCTGGGTAGAAGCCTGACAGTGTTATATTGTCTTGCGACGCACAGACATGTACTCCACCCTCTACTTAATCATTCTTTTATCATGCTTCCTCCGTCTAATGTCATGACATGACTACTTGTCTATACTTCATCAGCATGTTCATCTGAAAGACAAACATCTACCCTGCATGTTTTGCATATGTGATCAGTCCTTAATACCGTCACTTCACATTTACATATCGATGCACAAACTTTTGCACACTTCCTGTCATAAGTTAGCATGCCGTCTCATATTGTGCATCCGTTACCCTTGATCATTCAACCAATGTATGATTTGTGTGTCGCTCTTACTGTACTAAACTTATGTATTAGCATAATACATAACTTACGATTGTATTGTATTATCATCGGTATTTGATGCCTTCAGATTGTCCGCCTGTTTATTTCCTTCATCCGTGTCGGTTTCATGTTCATATAAATTTAAAATCTGTAAGTTTCTTTTGTTCCAACGAGTGTCAACTACGAAGTGCATGGATTCTCTGATCATCAATCATAATTCAAGTACGGGTACAGGGCTTCGAGATGTATTTAGTACGTACCATATGTGTAATGCTTCTCAAACATCATCTGGTGTGCACTTGTGGCTCAAATGAGAATTATCACATGAGACAATCCGTTGCAATGACCACTAACCGCAGAATGTATGCGTGACTGAATGAGTCCACACTAAGTTAATGTACAGTAGATGGGATACTGTAGCAGATAAACATATGGGAATAATGCCATTTCTTCACGAAAAGTCAGATAGCGTCACTGCAACAAATTGGCTGCAAAAAAGGAAGTAATTGTATTTCATGTAATGCGAGAGAGGAGTATACAAGAATAATGAGAATTGGTTTAAAATTATCTGATATATGGATTCTCCGAGCATTACTTATGATTCAAGTACTGGTTGTGTATACGCATTTGGAGATTGTATTTTATAGTATGTACCATATGCGTAAGTGTTTCTTAATTTTAATACCAATTTATTGTTTAAATGATAAAAATCAACTGGGACAGTCCGTTGCAGTGGCTATTGACCACAGCCCATGCATTCGTGACTAGCTGAGTGCATATCAATTGAATGTACAGCGGATGTAGCCAATGACAGCAAGATGGTGCAATACTGTAGCAGATATGCATGTAAGAATGACCCCGCTCAGCCGCGAAAAGTCGGTTAACAACCCTGCAATATTTGAAAAAGAGAAGTAGTGTTCAATGTTCATGTGAGAGGATCAGCCTGTTAAGTCATCGGAGTACGCTATCACATGTGTGGGCACACATCTAATTCGAGACGTTCATAAACCAGCAGATCAGGCCAAGAAGATTGTAATTTTGCCACCCATAACTACCGCAATCTAAAGCATTGCCTGCAAAATCATATCCATCACCGATTAAATTCATTCGACACTTGCACATAATGCAATCATTTGGACAATGACCATAAAGCCGTATACTCAACCATTTTAATGATTGAATTTACCACCATGCGAAAATGTCATCCTCCCTCATACAGTATGTACTTTCGAGAATTAATTTCATACCCAGGAAAGACATACAGACTGCCATTTTTATAACAGCCCATACATGAATAGTCGGGATAATAAAAGATAGAGAATCATGATAAGCACTACAGGATCAGCCGGAGTTTCGAGTGGACTCTTCCATAGATGGTTCTAGCCCAAACACACTGTCAGGGAAAAATATGGCGTGGGGGCGGGTTTGTCAATCGTAATCGTTTTTGAGGGTGATTCGGATAAGTATGCAAGTACATATCGTATAAGCTGATTCCAACCATCGGAAGGTATCTGAGAGATTATTCAAGCCGAACAGTTGAATATCAGCTCCAAAACAAAGCATTGCGGATGCCATATGCTTCACGGCGACATTATGTTCAACGGATAGAAAATGTGCGACTTCGGTAGAAAACTCCATTCCTCTCCAAGAATACACTGTGTGTAGAATTTCAGCGGTTGCTCATACACTGGATGTGTATACCCAAACAGCAATTCGAAACAGCAGATACAACCATCGTAGTACATGGTAACTAATTATTCAAACACCCGCAACTACGATACTGAATGCTCCCAGATGAAATTTGGATCTGTGATGTTCGCGGACCAAAACATTAACTTCACAATCAATTTCCAAACACCAATCCCCAGGAAGTGCATCTGGTCCTAATATTTTAATATCACCATATCGTAGGCATCATAGTATTTTTATTTTATTTTTACGAAACATTTCGACTATGTTTCTATCAAAACATTCGTTGACTATATAAATTAAATTATTAACAACATTCCAATTCCGATGAAGCTAACCGGTGCAGCGCTTCACTAGTAATGAAGAGATACCCAGTTCGACTCTGGGCATTGGCTTTTTAATTTTAATCTGGGGGATGTTGTCTGTGCTGCTTCACTAGAAACTAAATAAACTTTGGCATTGGCTTTTTCATGCACGGGTACTTCGAGTCTCTCTATAACCATGGAATATGGATACATATTAATGTTCATTTATTGCGAACACTCGATAATAAATGGGTTTTACCATTATTGTTTGCAAACACCGTCAATTTTTTAGTACATGTTTCGTTTCTGTATGTTGTTAAAAATATAGATTTCACTTGTGATATTTTTCAAGAAAACCGAAGCTGATGATTTGAATATTGGTTTAATGATGTGATGCGGTACATAAATTAAAAAAATAAAAAACACTGCCGCAGGAGGTGGTGAGCGACTGAAAAAGCTTTGCGATAATGAAGGATACAATTTGATTTTTAGGGGGGTTCAATCCCATAGCAATCTTGACAATTTTGATTGGTATTTTATTTGGCTTAAATCCTTTCATTGGATTAGGAGCGTGACCAGAAAACCTTGATCAAAGTAATGGACTTGTTTCATCTTGTTTAGACTTTAGAAGGCTATATCTATTTACAGCTATTCATTTATCTACTATTTACTCTTTCAGTGTTATTCAAACGAATAAATTTGCTCTTGTATCAACTTCAGAAAAAAATGATGCCGAAGTTTAATTTATATGTAGTTTGTCAAAATCAGTACATTCCGATGAAGCTAACCGGTGCAGCGCTTCACTTGTAATGAAGAGATACCCAGTTCGATTCTGGGCATCGGCTTGTATTATTTTTTGGAGTATGAGGAAGTTTAATTTTTTACTCTGAACAAATGAACCAGATTTCGCTTCATTTCCGAGATCATTGCGAGATTAGTAATTGAACTTCAAGATTCAAATTCTAGTGATCAGGTACAGAAAGTTAAATCGAAAAAGAGACGTTGTTGCATTATATATGTTATATATAATAGCAAGTTGAATATCCGATGAAGTTATTTAACCACTGTAGCGATTCACTCTAGTAATGAAGAGATACTCAGAAAGTTATAAAATGTTGTCTGTATGATACACATATTTCTATTTTCACATAATATAGATATTACTATATTAAAGCATCTAAACATACGATGAAGCTAACCGGTGCAGCGCTTCACTAGTAATGAAGAGATACCCAGTTCGACTCTGGGCATTGGCTTTTGAAGAAATTAACAAACATTTTGTTTGATACAAAATCTGTTGATCAGGACATTTGTTTTATAAAGAAAAAGGGTGAGAGCAGCAGGCTAATGTACGTTCAAGTGTTAAAATATACAAAAGTACAGTAAATATAAAGTATAACGTATAGAGATAGCAATGCCATAGAACTGATCAGGGCAATATGATATAAAAAGTCGTTCAAGTGCGGAACTGAGGAGCAATCCACAGGCACTAAAACTTTAAAGAATGACCACGATCAATAACGCTTTTTCTATATATAAAATAGTCAACAACAGAGATTGTCAACAAAAGAGTTTATCAAACCATATATCACGATTAGAAAAAAGAGCCCTTGCCCAGAGTCGAACTGGATATCTCTTCATTACAAGTGAAGCGCTGCACCGGTTAGCTTCAAAGGAACATGTTTGAAGTTCGCAACGTTTTTATTAAAATTAGCTATTAATATGTTTAAACTAAAGGTATTCTTTGTGTACTTTATCAACAATGAGTGAAAGGATAAGACAACACCCCACTTCTGCAGTCCTGTGAATTGCACTAAGACTGATACTTGGAGGGAAGTTGAGTACAGCGCCTGGTACGAAGTTTAAATACACGCGAACCAACAAACTCGATGATACTTGGTCCACAATGTAAGATAATAGGAATGAAATACAAGATTGAAATACAAGAAACTGAACTATGGCCTGTGCACCACTCTTTCAGAACGAGTGCCGAGTAAATTGAGACCTTCCGTTCGCTAGGTTAGGTTGCTAAAATATTTCAGAAAGATGTATTGAACCTTTTATGCACACATAGTTGCGAAATGGAGAGATTGTTTTATAAAGGTTTGTAGCGCATAAGCTTGCATGACTTGCATGTATCTTGTGGCACCGCATAGTATCACATTAATAAAACCTTATATGCAAACCAAAGTGTTTTTCGTGATATTGAGCTACACGGTACGGGGCATACATGCAATGCTTGCAAGTAAATGTATGTGCGCGTAGAGGTAGTAAGGTACAAGACAGTTTATACGCCGGAGAGCTCGAAACGAGACAAACACCTTTCTCATAGTCTGCTGTACCTACTATGGCATCACGTGTCAGCATATCAATCTGCGTGTTGTCAAAGCAACCATAAGTATTTGAATGAAGTAATTGTGTACACTATTGCGACAAGACAATATGTTGGAATGAGCTGAGCACGATACTCTAGCCGTGCGAGGACGGTACTCAGCGTATGGCTCATGTCTATACTGCGAATAATGAGCTGATAGTTTCAAGGCTATCGTTGATGTGCATTATTTTAGACCGAGTTTGCTTGACATATAGTAGCTATGAGTATTACGCACTACACACGCATGAATTCGCATCCACCAGTATATAGTACGCTGGGACAGCTAAGACATAATCCTTTGCCAAACTAGATCGTGGTTAGGCTAAATACGTCAAAGACTCTGCCAGAGCGGATGAAGCCGATAACGTACTAGTCTGGTTGATTGCGTCAGCTATCTTGAGAAAAAGCTTACCACGATGCTAGCACACCTAACAGAATAGCTTAGACTGCATGATACGTACACGTTTACTTGCTCTCTTCGTACACATTTATTGGTTCTCTGCGTATACGTTTATCAGCTTTGGAACGCTTTTCCTGTACCAGCAGTAGGAGGTAAGAAGCCTAGCTATAGACATTACAGTATATAGGTGATCTCTGTACCCGTCTTGGCGAACTGCAACGTTTAAATCATGGGCATATCACCTCGTATGTTATGGGCGTATCATGAAGTAAACCTTGTATGTTATGGGCGTATCATGAAGTACACCTTGTATGTTATGGGCGTATCATGAAGTACACCTTGTATGTCATGGGCGTATCATGGACTAAAACGCTTATGTTATGGGCTTATCAGGTGTACGCTCATCCATCGATTCCGATCTGACGGACTTCGTCAGTTCTGTGAGTCGACAAAGGAGATTGATATGATGTGATATAAGCGACTACACAAAAATTCCCCAGGAACACCTTTATGAATAGCTTCATAGGGTGTGCATGTATATAAAATAGAGTGAGTGTAATAATACCTTCATGGGCTGTGAATCTGTATGTG
>LUCW03002271.1:0-5000 GCA_001586965.3 Sphaeroforma sirkka | reverse complement strand
TTTTTTTTACTCACACATACGTCCATACTTCCGACGGACATAGTCTCTTTATGAGTACAGGCACACAATCAGACGGGACTATGTTTGTCGAAAATAGTTTATCTATGTGTAACCACACACTCAGAGGGTTATATACAGAGGACTATGCTACTTCAACAGACATAGCCTGTCTATGTGAACACGCCCACATCCAGACGGCTTACTTCATGCATGGTGAGTACGTGGTGGTTCCCTTTCAAGCGGCCTGCGCGGGCACTCTTGCGATTGGACGACATCTCCTGTGTTTTACCCCACCCCTCTGCCGCACCTCCATCACTCAGAGCAGACAGCGTGTCATCAAACAGCTGGGCATGTGTATGTGGGACAAGGTTAGACAAATCAGATAACTGGTTGTTTACCATGTGTGCAAGGGCAGATGAATGATATCAGACAGCAATATGCTGTCAAACTACTGCTCGTAGATAGATACGCTATGTTGGACGAATCAGAAAACGCTTTGTTGATAGGTAGATATCAGACAAAATACACCAGTTGTTCAATGACAGCTACACAATGTCAGACAAATCAGACAACTCTTCATGGTACAATGTCAGACAAATCAGACAAATATTCATGGTACATTAACAGACAAATCAGACAACTCTTCATGATACAAAAAACAGACAAATCAGACAACTCTTCATGATAGAATAACAGACAAATCAGACAACTCTTCATGATACAATGTCAGACAAATCAGACAAATATTCATGGTTAGAGACACAAATCGGACGAACATGCAAAGCATCGTCCGTTAGCTCTTGACGAAAACCGTACAGTATACTAAACAAGATCAAATAAAACATCCTCACATTAACCGAAGGATATGCAGAGAATCCGATTGCGACACAATCAGAGAGGGACCTTGTCCTGTGGCGCATGCACGGAGTCTGATCACGATCAAATCAAACACAAGCATAGCAGGTAGTCAACACAAGCATAGCAAGTAGTTTCTGTGCACGACAGGCACGTATGTGTTTTAACATAAACACATGGACATACCTCCACGAAGCGCTCGGCAATATTCTTGACAACGAGGAAATGCCCGCCTACCAGATCGACCTTGGCGGTCTCGTAGCTATCTAGGTGCGTTATCATGGTAACTACATCGTTCTCTGTGAATGAAGGCGGTACGTGTCGCTAGGGCAACGGAAAAATACAAGAACGTATGGAGCACAGATAGTAATCCCAATTAGTCAAATGCGAAAGCAATACAAATCAAAAACGAGTTTTTTTTTGATATCTGGGTTTTAGGGTTTATCGGATAGCAGAAATATTGGCTTTTGAGAGAAAAGACAGCAGAAATACTGGCATCTGGTAGATAGAAACTTGCCAGGTAGTAATGTGACAACCATTTTGCAGTGATTGGCTTGTGTGCGGCAGCAACGACGTTAAGTACTTCGAAACATCTGCCTGCACGTTGGGACACCCGTCATAACAGTATTCAAACTGTCATTTATATCATCTATATATATATACATACATACATATATACACACACACACACACACATACATATATATATATATATATATATATATATATATAATGCGCATATATATATATATATATATATATATATATATTATATGTATATACATCACATGATACACCTATCCTATTTTAAATAGACAACAGAGAAAGGCTCGTCCCGCTCCGTATCTGACTCGACCAGCACGCCGAGATTAAAGAGCATGTGGTCTACTCATACGGTAACACGTGCAAATAACACATACGCACATGCACATCTATGTGCTTTTAAGGGTACACACTCAAACAAACCTGTCGTATTAGTAGAACGGGTTGCACTATCCATGTAGAGAGAGTGAGAGAGAGAAAGAGAGACAGAGCCACGTTACAGACACCACCCCTCTTTGTCAGAATACGGTGGCAAACACTCACATTGCGACTGTGGCGATGTATGCATGCATAGAAGACACACAAATAGGTCTGTAACTACTGAAGCATACACACACATGAATCAGCCAGAAAACACATATACATGCATACACACCCTAAACCCTATAACTCACCATCAACTCACAGATATACCCACAAAACAAACCCTAAACCCTACCCATACCGTACCATTAAATCGTAGAAGCCCTGTGTGGAGAGTGCCTCGTCACAGGCGCAGTCTACCTTGGCCAGTATACCCAGTCCAACGAACACGTGGCCAAGCACGTGACCAGGCAGCGCAGCGGTGTGTGTTGCTGGGTCGTCCATTAGCATGGCTTTCATTTCCCTGAAATCTGAGGGGGGGGATAGATAAGAGAGTGACTAAGCGTAGTGTGAGGTCATTCCTCTGACATCTGAGGGGTGGATAGATGAGAGAGTGACCAAGTGTAGTGTGTGTCATTTCTCTGATATCTGAGGGGTGGATAAAAAAGAGTGACTAGGCGTAGTGTGTATGAATGAATATACGGACGCGGATTGGAAGGATGCATGAACAATAGAAGAGGGGGAAGAGGGGATAGACGATGGGGAGTAAATACAGGAGCAGCAGAGTGGACTGAAAACAAATAGAATGAATGGAACAATCGTAAGAAAAAAGTTTTCAATAGGAAGAAGTATTCGGCGCACCTTGGTACAAGGGAGTTTACGAAACAGAGTCGCGTACATAAGTATTGCGGAGTACTTGGTACAAGGGAATATATAAATAGTCAGTTGCATAAGAAGTATTGTGTGTACTTGGTACAATGGAATATATAAATAGTCGCATGCATAAGAAGTATTGCGAGCAACTTGGTTCAAGGGAGTATTTAAATAGTCACATGAATAAAAAAATAATTTACAGGTTAATAATACATCAGAACCAAGTAAACGATAACAAATACACTCGACTAACAAATGCAAGGCTTAGCCTGCAAAAAAGACATACTAAGGTGTAGGGTTAAAGGGTTAGGGGTATAGATAAGCAAAGCCATAAATACAAGTGCGCTGTACTGACAATTACAAAGCTTTTCTGAATATTCATTCTGCCAACAAACACAATGGTCCAGGGTTTAGGTTTAGAGATGTAGAGTTCAGGGACAGGCCCAGGGATCAGAGTTTTGAAGTTAGAATCCAGACTTACAATACATACAATACATACACATGCGCTGTACTGACCAACGCTAGTATGTTCATAACCACTAGGCTTACCTAGATATCCATTCTGTCCGAAGAACTCTGTTGTCCATGAGCGCTGGTAGTCCGTAAACGCCTTAGGGATATACATGCCTGATGAGTCATACGGTCCTTTACACTACTACCCTCGACTGTTGTCGACGTTACCAACTGTCTGAGGGCGCCTGCGGAAGCGTGGGAGGGTGGGTGTTGTGTGAGTGAGGTGAGATATATGTATCTGTATGTACGTGTATGCATATGCACGTACGTGAATTTAATATGCGTGTTTATACGTGTGCATGTGTGTGTATGTGTGTATGCGAGTGTATGTATATATATGTGTTTATGTATGTGTACGTGTGTACGTATGTTCGCACATGCCCCGTTGAGCACACACATGTCCGGCGGTGAACGAGGAGGTGTTGGTGTACCTATCAATGCTATTCAGTGCGAGGTTGAATGGTATGTGTAGGTGCACATAATGCGAGTCTGACACATATGGCACATACTGCGCATTCGACACATAACTATGTGCATATGTGCGTTGCCTATACAGTGGTCTCTATATTTGTGATATCTCTTGGCCACGATGACACTACTATCTGTGGATATCTGGTTGTGCATTTGAGGCGCAAACAGGTGTGTAATATGAGTGTTACACGTGATGTATACACATACACATACAGATAGACCCACACACACACTCTCTCTCTCTCGCTCACACATATGTATATATATGAATATATAAATATATATATATATATATTTGCATATATATATATATATATATATAAACACGCATGCTTATATACATAGACACAAACACACACACACTTATATATATATATATATATATATATATATATATATATATATATATATATATATATCTTGAATGGGTTCATTTATATTCGTATAGCAACGAGCAACACATACAAATCAGGTGGACAAGGTAACCACATAGAGCGACTAAGCTAATACATACATGCACATCACCCCAATAACCAAAAGCGCATGGGTGAATACAACGGTAGAAACTCTTACACTATCAACGCCTTACTTTGAAATACGGCCGGGATGGTATCGGCTTGTTCAAAGACTAGCTTGACTGGGTCGGTCTGAGATGATCATGACGGTGTTTGAGTATGTCAGAGATGAAGCGTTCTTAGTTGGGAATGTGCAGAAATGCACAGACGTACGTATACTAAAGTGTATAGTCGCACCTACACTATCACGAACTCAAAGACACGTACACATACACAGATTACTAACTATTGCATATGCAAACAAAGATATTGTCAGGATACTCAGCTATTTGAAGGCGGCGAGGGATGTGTCCAAAAAACCAAGTAGAAGCAAAAAGGGAATGTACATCACGGCTCATTATATAAGTAAAGTAGAACATGTACTTCGTGGTACACATATGTATATCCGCTGATAAACAAGTCCAACAATACCACAGTCACACATGAAGGTATGTTCACGTGCGTATATATAGCTTTACTTTGAAACACAGTCACGAGGCCTATATACAGGATGAGTCAAAGTGTATAAACCACCCACGCGCGAAGTTTATACATACATACATACATATATATATATATATATATGTATATATATCTATATAAACGAGACAACATTCACATATAATGCACATACCATGTGCCTCTACAGATCGATTCATACAGACATACCAAGCCTACATATTAATAAAAAGCACATCACAATGGTCTGATTTCCAAAAAATAAAAAATAATATTCACTTCACTAATGTCTGCATTCTAGTTATTCATCAGTGGGAAAACGGACTTACATACTTGGTCAAATCTTTCAGCGCGTTTTTTAATGCGATA
>LUCW03002270.1:7500-12238 GCA_001586965.3 Sphaeroforma sirkka | reverse complement strand
TTAATAGAACGGATCACAAAGGAATTTACCACCACATGGATCTTTGATAATGTACCCCTACCCACTCTGGCTCGCCGCATGGTATCCCGATGAGCGTACACCCACATGTATGTCTACCTCTGCCTATCTTATGCCTACCTTTGCCTGCCTACCTGACAGAGCTTCTTGGCGAAATTGGTCGCTGGGACCATTGTGAGCTTGAGCGTAGTGATGAGTTACGGTGTACATCGACCAGGCACACTGTGGGTGGGCGAGGAGAGGACACGAGTGTACTCTCACGTCAAGCGACGATATACCGCTCAACACGATCAAGCAGCAGAATGTAGAAGAAGGCATACGTACAGGGAGGGGAGACACATATACATAACATGCATGTGAATATTCCTAGTACACCAAGATGCGATAGATAAAGGCGTTTTAAGGTTTTAGGGGTTCTGGTTGGGGTTCAAAGTTTTGGAGTATAGATTTAGGGTTTAGGTTGCGGATACAGCTGATTTGTGTATAGGTCATCAGGTGAGTTAAATCTACGTTTAATTCATAGCTTTCAGATAATGTTGGCATATGATCAGCTCACATGGTACAAAGTTTCTGCGAACTCCATTAAATAGCTACACACCATTTGATACCTACACATCGTTTGATGTCTACATTTCATTTGATACCTACATAACGTTTGATACCTACACACCATTTGATACCTACACATGTTTGATACCTATACACCATTTGATACCTACATCGTTTGATACCTACACACCATTTGATACCTACATACCTAAGGATACAACCAGTCACTCGCTGGAAGACTAAAAATACGACCAGGTTGCAGTATGGCGGCAGGTACCGTTGCACTTGCCAAAGCAGTGTGGTTGGTATGCCGTTCTTCCTCCATCAACTCAGCGGTTCTAAATATAGATGGAGTACTCGAGTTTAGAGAGAACGGTGAAGTATCCATTTATGGGCGGACGCCACCGGGCTTGGTTACCAGGATGTAGGTAGGAATAAGGTGGGTTGGAGTAACACAGGAAGCAGAAATGGTCGAGTCACGAAAATCCCATGAAGGGGTGGGGCGATGCTATGTGCCGTTACCAACTGAAAACCCACGAATGCAAAAGTGAGCACAAAATATCGATTTCCGAGTGCTGCCTCAGGCAGACCAGCCATGAGTTTACTAGCACTAAACACCAAGCAACACTTGCAATCATGCTGCACTGCAAGTGTCATGTGGATGAGCCTTTCTCAACAACAACAAACACTTGCAATCAAACAGGTTATAAGTAACATGAGAAGATGACTACAGAGGAATAAACAAAAAGTGTCATGTTGATATGCCTTACTCAACAACAGCAAACACTTGCAATGAAAAAGGTTATAAGCAACAAGAGAAGATGACTACAAAGGAATAAACAAAAGTGCCATATGAAGATCGATGTCTGGTTGATATGTGACTTACATTTGTGTGCGATCTTCAGATTCCACTGATACACCCGAAAGATCGCATTCAATCACATCGGCACACACTCTCAAAGAAATCCTCTACATCCTGAGCAGTAGATACAAATAGTCAGTGGGCGTCAGTGGGGAGTATGTAGAGAAAATGTCAAAGGTTTTGAGCATACTCATGGTTGTATTATATATATATATATATATATATATATATATATAAATATATACATATACATATACATATACATACACATACACATACACATACACACACACACATATATATATACATGCACACACACACACACATGCACACACACATATATATATGTATATTGTATATATAATGCGTAATACATGTATACACATACGTTTACATGTACGTTATGTATATCAAATGCAGATATGCATGCATATATATGCATAATAATAATATACATAATAATACACTACACACACACACACACACACTCACTCACGCACACATATATATATGTTATGTTTAATGCGTACGTGTACGTTGGTTTGTAATATAAGGTGTAATAATACGTAATGCGTATGCATGCTACAGATTAATGCACGTATGTAATAATATATAATATGTAATAATAATAATATGTAATAATATGTAATATGTATATAATAATAATATATATATGTATATATACATACATATGTATATATGTATATATATATATATATATATATATATAACATATATATATAAATGTGTATGCATATACATATATATACACATAATAAAATGTATATATGTATATATATATATATATATATATATAATAATATATATATATATATATATATATATTACATTCGATATATCGGATACACTCTATTGTGCTGAGGGATGTCGATCAGACACGAGCCATATGTTTATGCTGTTATGACACCACATGGAAATATAACAGATTAAAAAAACAAATAACAATACCATAAACCCTTCACAGGACTTATGCACTTATGCGAGTAGTGTGTCAAAATGATATCTGTAAAAACTACAGATGTATTTGGAGGTTCAGATAACAAATGTATTCGTAGAGAAAATGCAGAGTCTCAACTCATTGCAGCAGTTGGCGACAAGTGTGGACTACTCAGGAGAAACACGCGTATACACCTACACCCACAGGCACACACATGCACTACCGCACAAAAGTACCACACAGCAAACACACACTTTTGCTTCTGAGGTGATTGCTGTGAAGTTCTTGTGTCATCGCACACGTGCGGTACATACATTATATATAAATATAATATATATATAATGCGTATATAATGCATATGCACGTATGTATATAATATATATATATATATATATATACATATATATAATATATAATAATATAAATATATAATTATATATATCTACATATACATACATATGCATACATGCACACATAAGAGAGTATATATATATGTACACCTACACATACACACGTACATATATAATGCATATAATAATATATATATATTAATATGCATACAGACGTAATGCATACGTACGTACGTACATACGTACGTACGTAATTGTGTATGTATGTATATATATATATAATATGTATATAATATATATAATATGTAATTATGAACATGATTTATGATATATATATATACATGTATATATATATATGTACATATGTATAATATGCGTAATATACATATATATAATACATAATGCATATATAATAATAATAATACAAGACATATATACATACATGCATACATACATACGTACGTACATGCATGTATGTATATATATATATATATATATATATATATATATATATATATATATATATATATATATATATACTAATATAATATAATAATATAATAATATAGTAGTATAAATAATTTATCAAATTTGGAAGAAGTGATCTTCTATACAGTAACTGCACCCCATATACATCCTCGCTCACGACATGTAGCCTGCGTTGAAAGACACTTGAATCCATAACGTTCTAACCAGCGAGTACTACCTACTTACGCTTTGTTATTGCCTACTTACCAATCGATACAGACGAATAGCCGTAGCAACCTAGAACACACTCAAACTATAAAGAGGGTCACTTCCACACAGCCATTGCAGCCCTCTAATCTAGCCAGACTAATAGCCGTAACAACCTAGAACACACTCAAAACTACGAATAGATGCGTTTCCACACAGCCGTTGCTACGCACCTCTCGCTCAAGGCACTCTCGCATGGTCACATAGCGTTCCTTGACATCGGAAGGAATGGCACCTGACGATAGCCAATCAGAGTCATTGGTTTGAGCTGCACCAGGGCGATTAGATACAAGTTCAACAACCTTAGCTATGCCAATTGATGAATGAAAATTAAACCGGTACAAGAGAGGTAGGCATACGGGAGGTAGGTATACAGCTACATTCAGCAGCAACTCATATACACACTCACAGATGTACGCAAAAACTTTTACACACACACTGATATACACACAACCAGCACCTACACACGAGCCGCACTCACACACGCACGCACACACACTTTAATACACACAACCAGCACCTACACACAAGCCGCACTCACACACGCGCACACACACACACATAATAATATGTATATATATATATATATATATATATATATATATATATATATATATATATATATATATATATATATATATATATATATATATATATATATATATATATATATATATATATATATATATATATATATATATACATATATTATAAACAAAAACACACACACACAGCAATGTAGCGTGAATAACCAGACACTATGCGAGCGCACTCTTCACATACCCAGTATCTGCGCACCACCATAGCCTGGTGCATTTGGAGGAGTGTGTAGCCTAGAGTGCTGAGCAAGTGCACATTAAAGGGTGTTGTGTCACCTGTAGTTTATAATAGCAGTGGTGAGTGCTGAGCAAGTGCACATTGAAGGGTGTTGTGTCACTTGCAGTTTAAAATAGCCGTGGTGAGTGTGATACGCATCTGGTGGTAAGAATTATGAGCTATTTTTTAGAACGCTCGTGCACCTGTACCCAAGGGTTTTGGGTAAATAGGACTCGGAAGGGCCCGGTATGTCCTGCCCAAAGTGAGGGCAGCGGTGACGGGGTTTGTACTGCGCGACATACGGAGTGCTATGAGACTGTTAGACGAATGTCAATCATGTGAGTGCTTCTTTTCTACATTCGAACATGCATACCTTGTACCCTGCGCACTCCATCCACATACATCTGCAGCAGCTGAATACATTTATATATCCGTTGACTATCCTTCTGA
>LUCW03002270.1:0-5000 GCA_001586965.3 Sphaeroforma sirkka | reverse complement strand
TATGTGTTTTAACATAAACACATGGACATACCTCCACGAAGCGCTCGGCAATATTCTTGACAACGAGGAAATGCCCGCCTACCAGATCGACCTTGGCGGTCTCGTAGCTATCTAGGTGCGTTATCATGGTAACTACATCGTTCTCTGTGAATGAAGGCGGTACGTGTCGCTAGGCAACGGAAAAATACAAGAACGTATGGAGCACAGATAGTAATCCTAATTAGTCAAATGCGAAAGCAATACAAATCAAAAACGAGTTTTTGGATATCTGGGTTTTAGGGTTTATCGGATAGCAGAAATATTGGCTTTTGAGAAAAAGACAGCAGAAATACTGGCATCTGGTAGATAGAAACTTGCCAGGTAGTAATGTGACAACCATTTTGCAGTGATTGGCTTGTGTGCGGCAGCAACGACGTTAAGTACTTCGAAACATCTGCCTGCACGTTGGGACACCCGTCATAACAGTATTCAAACTGTCATTTATATCATCTATATATATATACATACATACATATATACACACACACACACACACACACACATATATATATATATATAAATATATATATATATAATGCATATATATATATATATATATATATATATATATTTATATGTATATACATCACATGATACACCTATCCTATTTTAAATAGACAACAGAGAAAGGCTCGTCCCGCTCCGTATCTGACTCGACCAGCACGCCGAGATTAAAGAGCATGTGGTCTACTCATACGGTAACACGTGCAAATAACACATACGCACATGCACATCTATGTGCTTTTAAGGGTACACACTCAAACAAACCTGTCGTATTAGTAGAACGGGTTGCACTATCCATGTAGAGAGAGAGTGAGAGAGAAAGAGAGACAGAGCCACGTTACAGACACCACCCCTCTTTGTCAGAATACGGTGGCAAACACTCACATTGCGACTGTGGCGATGTATGCATGCATAGAAGACACACAAATAGGTCTGTAACTACTGAAGCATACACACACATGAATCAGCCAGAAAACACATATACATGCATACACACCCTAAACCCTATAACTCACCATCAACTCACAGATATACCCACAAAACAAACCCTAAACCCTACCCATACCGTACCATTAAATCGTAGAAGCCCTGTGTGGAGAGTGCCTCGTCACAGGCGCAGTCTACCTTGGCCAGTATACCCAGTCCAACGAACACGTGGCCAAGCACGTGACCAGGCAGCGCAGCGGTGTGTGTTGCTGGGTCGTCCATTAGCATGGCTTTCATTTCCCTGAAATCTGAGGGGGATAGATAGATAAGAGAGTGACTAAGCGTAGTGTGAGGTCATTCCTCTGACATCTGAGGGGGTGGATAGATGAGAGAGTGACCAAGTGTAGTGTGTGGTCATTTCTCTGATATCTGAGGGGGTGGATAAAAAAGAGTGACTAGGCGTAGTGTGTATGAATGAATATACGGACGCGGATTGGAAGGATGCATGAACAATAGAAGAGGGGGAAGAGGGATAGAACGATGGGGAGTAAATACAGGAGCAGCAGAGTGGACTGAAAACAAATAGAATGAATGGAACAATCGTAAGAAAAAGGTTTTTCAATAGGAAGAAGTATTCGGCGTACTTGGTACAAGGGAGTTTACGAATAGAGTCGCGTACATAAGTATTGCGGAGTACTTGGTACAAGGGAATATATAAATAGTCAGTTGCATAAGAAGTATTGTGTGTTACTTGGTACAATGGAATATATAAATAGTCGCATGCATAAGAAGTATTGCGGAGTACTTGGTTCAAGGGAGTATTTAAATAGTCACATGAATAAAAATAATTTACAGGTTAATAATACATCAGAACCAAGTAAACGATAACAAATACACTCGACTAACAAATGCAAGGCTTAGCCTGCAAAGACATACTAAGGTGTAGGGTTAAAGGGTTAGGGTATAGATAAGCAAAGCCATAAATACAAGTGCGCTGTACTGACAATTACAAAGCTTTTCTGAATATTCATTCTGCCAACAAACACAATGGTCCAGGGTTTAGGTTTAGAGATGTAGAGTTCAGGGACAGGCCCAGGGATCAGAGTTTTGAAGTTAGAATCCAGACTTACAATACATACAATACATACACATGCGCTGTACTGACCAACGCTAGTATGTTCATAACCACTAGGCTTTACCTAGATATCCATTCTGTCCGAAGAACTCTGTTGTCCATGAGCGCTGGTAGTCCGTAAACGCCTTAGGGATATACATGCCTGATGAGTCATACGGTCCCTTTACACTACCCTCGACTGTTGTCGACGTTACCAACTGTCTGAGGGCGCCTGCGGAAGCGTGGGAGGGTGGGTGTTGTGTGAGTGAGGGTGAGATATATGTATCTGTATGTACGTGTATGCATATGCACGTACGTGAATTTGTATGCGTGTTTATACGTGTGCATGTGTGTGTATGTGTGTATGCGAGTGTATGTATATATATATGTGTTTATGTGTGTACGTGTGTACGTATGTTCGCACATGCCCCGTTGAGCACACACATGTCCGGCGGTGAACGAGAGGTGTTGGTGTACCTATCAATGCTATTCAGTGCGAGGTTGAATGGTATGTGTAGGTGCACATAATGCGAGTCTGACACATATGGCACATACTGCGCATTCGACACATAACTATGTGCATATGCGTGCCCTATACAGTGGTCTCTATATTGTGATATCTCTTGGCCACGATGACACTACTATCTGTGGATATCTGGTTGTGCATTTGAGCGCAAACAGGTGTGTAATATGAGTGTACACACGTGATGTATACACATACACATACAGATAGACCCACACACACACTCTCTCTCTCTCTCGCTCACACATATGTATATATATGAATATATATAATATATATATATATATATTGCATATATATATATATATATATATAAACACGCATACTTATATACATAGACACAAACACACACACACACTTATATATATATATATATATATATATATATATATATATATATATATATATATATATATATCTTGAATAGGTTCATTTATATTCGTATAGCAACGAGCAACACATACAAATCAGTGACAAGGTAACCACATAGAGCGACTAAGCTAATACATACATGCACATCACCCCAATAACCAAAAGCGCATGGGTAGACCGACAACGGTAGAAACTCTTACACTATCAACGCCTTACTTTGAAATACGGCCGGGATGGTATCGGCTTGTTCAAAGACTAGCTTGAGCTGGGTCGGTCTGAGATGATCATGACGGTGTTTGAGTATGTCAGAGATGAAGCGTTCTTAGTTGGGAATGTACAGAAATGCACAGACGTACGTATACTAAAGTGTATAGTCGCACCTACACTATCACGAACTCAAAGACACGTACACATACACAGATTACTAACTATTGCATATGCAAACAAAGATATTGTCAAGATACTCAGCTATTTGAAGGCGGCGAGGGATGTGTCCAAAAAGCAAAAGTAGAAGCAAAAAGGAATGTACATCACGGCTCGTACTATAAGTAAGTAGACATGTACTTCGTGAGTACGCACATATGTATATCCGCTGATAAACAAGTCCAACAGCCTACAGTCACACATGAAGAGTATGTTCACGTGCGTATATATAACACTTTGAAACACAGTCACGAGCCTATATACAGATGAGTCCATGTATAAACCACCCACGCGCAGAAGTTTATACATACATACATACATATATATATATATATATATATGTATATATATATATATATAAACGAAGACAACATTCACATATAAATGCATACCATGTGCCTCTACAGATCATTCATACAGACATACCAAGCCTACATATTAATAAAAAACATACACAGGTCTGATTTCCAAAAAAATAAAAATAATATTCACTTCACTAATGTCTGCATTCTAGCATTCATCAGTGGGAAAACGGACTTACATACTTGGTCAAATCTTTCAGCGCGTTTTTAATGCGATATGCTATTTGTTCTGTGTATTGGGCTGTGTGCATGAACGACCACCCATGTGTGGTGTCCAAGATACATTCCACATTTGCTCCATTGTCATCCTCTATCATCTGTGTAAAGCATAACAAATAAAGTACAGTGTTCACACAGTGCCTATGTGTGGTATGTATGAGCGTACTTTAAGTGTCGTCAAGTATGCCCGTGCATGGAATTACATATAAACTAGCACAAAGCCGTGGCATTGGTATGTAAACCCGAAAGCGCAATCACAAATACATAACGCACTGGCGTGTGTTAGCGTGTTCAAATACGAGCTGAAACCCCTACACCCTAGGACAGATGCAAGTCAACAGGAATCCTGATACGAGCCTATACATTTCGAAGGCAGAGAATACGTTCAGTACTCACTTTGGGGGTATCCATCAGAGGTAACGCACTCCGTTTGCACATACCGTTTGCGCATACCGTTTGCGCATACCGTTTGCACCTACTGTTTGCGTGTACCGTTTGTACATACCTTTTGCGTGTACCGCTTGTACATACATTTTGCGTATACCTTTGGTACACACCGTTTGCGCATACCGTTTGTACACACCGTTTGCGCATGCCGTTTGCACATACCTTTTGTATATACAGCAACGGCAGGGAGTATTCTTCGTACAGGTCCTTGAGTGTTAGACATCCCTTGGCATGCAGCAGTGTGTTGATCGCTAGTAACATACTTTTAGCGTAAGCCCTTTCACGAGTCGGCAGCCGGTGGTGTGTGTGAGTCAAAGGTGTGGTGTGGTGTTGAGTGAATACTCTCGAATCGGGGGCGAGCGTGTAGCACAGGGGTAGTATTGAGTTGCTATGCTGAATGGATGCGAGTTTAGGATCAAATTCCGGGTGCATATTTCCGAAAAGTGTATGCTTTCGTATATTATGACCACGGGCGACTATGTACTTGTAAGATGAATATGAGTGCAGAACTTTATATCGATAGGCAGTGCAGGCTTACGGCGTGGTGTTGAGTATGTCGATTCAAAATCTA
>LUCW03002269.1:0-28887 GCA_001586965.3 Sphaeroforma sirkka | reverse complement strand
TTGATATTTGTTGAAAATACGAGGTTGAAATCGCATTTTTCTGTCTCAGTTTCTCCCCAAACTGTGCTGCTAGCTCCTCTTCTGCATTTCTACCTGTCTCACGCGCGGCTTAATTCACATCGTTTCCATTCTACGTCGCCTGACACTGTCGATTCTACATTGCTACCTGCTTTTCTTGATCACCTCTATCTGCCCTTTGTCGTCGCTGTACTCGCCCACACCTATGAAAATCTGCCATATCGACCTTCTCTACGCCAAATTACGTTCTTCTATACCCCTAACTGCGATACTGCATCATGTTCGTGTTGTGTGGATTGACTCAGGCCAGTCAAAACATTGTTCAAACGTCCTATGACTGCTAATTAGTCAGAGGGAGGCCTTGATTGTCAACGACGGCCTGAAAAGTCGCATTGAATTGAAGTATCTGGATTTTCGGACCGAAGATGGATTAAAAAATCAAAAGAAGAATGAATGGTTGTTGGGAAATGGTCGGATGACTAATTAATCTATAAAAATTTAGAAATAAAAAAATGCTAAAATTGCATATATTACTAATCACTCCAATTTGCTCTAGATTTAAAAAAATAATTTTAAAAATATGCATAAAATATAAATATATATATATATAAAATCACACAAGTGTATCAAACCGAGCAAAACGGATATATATATATTATATATATATATATATATATATATATATATATATTTATAATAAAATTAGTAGCATTCGACCGGATGATTAGGATAACTATATATATATATATATATATATATATATATATTTATAGAAAAAAAGAAGAAGAAATAAAATGCTCATCAGCTAAATAAAATGGGCACCTGTTAATTTCTGCATATATTACTAATCACTCCAATTTGCTCTAGATTTATAAAAATCTGCATAATGTATATATATATATGAAAATCACGCAAACGTATCAAACCGAGCAAAACGGAAGGTGGGGATTTCTTTTCACTTATCTGTGCTCAGAAGACTTTGCTCCTGTCGTAGTTTACAAGCTCCTTTTGGCTATCCGGTTCTGAGGGAGATCAACTCCCCTGTGCTCGGAAGACTTTGCTCCTGTCGTACTTTACAAGCTCCTTTCAGCTACCCGGTTCTGAGGGAGATCAACTCCTGTAATTCGTCAATAAAATGAACTTCTCCGTCCACTATTATCCTCGAGATAAAATCGAATAATACACCTAAAGTAACTAGTCGTAAAAATGTAGTAAACACATCAAAAATACGATACTAAAACCTACTGAGTCTCCCTGAGGCTCAGTGCGTGTGTATTTATTCTTATATTTGATTGTCTACGTGGTCTACAAATAATTCACCTCGTGTGAATTAATTGTAAATTAATTCTAACTCCACACTGATAGTGGTTTAAGGGGACTTTTACCACAGGTTTCCACCCGATGATTAGCATCGATGCACGCTACCCGTGGGACCATATTCAAGTGGACTACGGTTCGCCTTCTCGCCATCTCACCAGGTATTCCACTTCCCCGTCTCATCATTCGTACGGTGTGTGATAATATGGCGAAACTCAACCCTCCTTCGGTCCATAAGTCTTCGTTAATTGGTGGGTCTGTGCGTCTATGCACTAAACGGATGAGTTCCACCCGTACCGGTTTGTCCTTGAATTCTGGTGGGGCGGAACAATCTTTGTTCGCTAACTCATAGCGTTGACCGTGTCTAGCTTTTGACATATGGACCAAACAACGGCCGCATGGCCTTCGTTGTTCGGTCTTCTAATCGTACCATGACCACATCTCCTTCGTCGAAATATACCAAGTCGTGAGCATGCAGGCGATCAAATGTCGTCGTAAGCTTGCCTGTATACTTCTTGGTAATGTGGTGGAGGGTCGACAATATGGTGTCCTGTAACTGGTCTAATCGTTGTGCCCAGGTGTCATTCGTCATCGGCTGGGAATCCGGTAACTCGTCTGTGAAATCGGCGAACGGAACATGGCGGCGGCCAAAGTACACGCTAAACGGTGCACTCTTATGGCGACGGGATATCCGAAGAAGTTCTGGTATAGCATCGTAAACGGAAGGCGTTCGTCCCATCGAAGGGGAACTGCCTCACAGCATTGTCGAATAGAACGTGTAATCTCCTTGTGACGTCGTTCTGCCGCGCCCAGCACTTGGGGTCGATATGGTGGAGACACCTTATGTAGCATCCCCACTTCCTGGACCAGAAGCTCCACTAACTTGTTGGTGAACTCCTTCCCCATGTCTGTTTGGATTTTACGGGGAAACCATGTTCGCCAAAAAATCTCTATGAGTGTCTGTGTCGTGGTTTCCTTTGTCTTGTCCGGTGTGGCTCGAAGGATAGAATAGCCTGTGGCGATGTCTAAGACGTGAAGAATATAATTGTTCTTGCGTCTGGACTCCAGTGGCATCGGGATGTAGTCCACTTGAATATGGTCCCACGGGTAGCGTGCATCGATGCTAATCATCGGGTGGAAACCTTTACGAAGTGTGTCCTGTC
This sequence comes from Sphaeroforma sirkka, assembly GCA_001586965.3. Lineage (NCBI taxonomy): Eukaryota > Ichthyosporea > Ichthyophonida > Sphaeroforma > Sphaeroforma sirkka. Next base: position 26,389 of record LUCW03002269.1, on the reverse strand, counting down.
CCAAACATGTGCCACATTGCCGCTTAACTTCTGTGGCTAACTCAAGTGCCCCTGGCCAAATGTGACCGTTCTGACGAAGTTGTTGGACTGTGTCCGCCGCCCCATGATGTCCTTGTTCGTGTTGCGCTTGCGTGAGTTGCGTACGACGCTGTTTCTCCGCCGGACTCGCTTGTGCAAACGCCGGTTGACCCTCTGCATCTGCCAGTGCCACTGAGATTTCTCGCGCTGTGTCTAAGCACATGACATATTTTGTATGCTTTGGTTCTGCAAAACCAAGTCGCTGTGAAGACAGCAGGTCCAGTTTGAATCCATTGGGAGGACCCACCCGTGCTACTACGGTATGACCCCATGGTGTCTTCCCACATGCGTACTTAGCGTACTTGAGGAACGTGTGTGGTGTCCGTGGTACCAGCACCGGTTCTGTCTGCAATAACTGCTTGAACAGGTCGAACCATGGTGCTCTTGGTACCCATGGTAGACATACTGTGGCCCGTGCGCCGTCGGCTCGTATCTTGCGTAACATCCTGTGTATCTGTTCCCAAGGCGGGTTCATCCATCCATCGACTATCGACCAGTCGTGGGCAAACGCTCCTTCCCCATCATCCTTCGTCCAGAACCGAGGAAGCTGAGCGTTGGTTGGGTCCGCAAATACATCTATGTCATTCGGTCCAAAGTGTTGTTGCGCTTGTTTAAAGTAACTAGGGAATAACTGCCAGCAGTCTGTATACATTATTTCGAGTTCGTCCTGCTCCGCTGTCCCCTCGTGTACTCTACTTAACATGTCCGGGAGCACATTTGTCTCTCCTGGTATATGCGATATGGTAAAGTTGAATGGCGCGATGATATGATGCCATCTCTGAAGCATCGGATTAAGCTTGAGCTGTGTGTTCATATACACAAGGGCCTTGTGGTCCGTGAAGACCGCAAACCGTTGCCCATCCAAGTATTCCCTGAAATGTGCCAGTCCATATACCAATGCCAGTAACTCCTTCATAGGTGTGGCGTAGTTCTGTTGCGCATGGTTCAGAGTCTTACTAAAGAACATTAAGTAATGTTTCTTACCGTTGACCCATTGGAATAGCGCTCCCCCCCTAAACCGTAATCGCTAGCGTCGGTTTCCAAGTTCAGAGGAATGCCGTCGACCGGAAAGTGTAACGCCACAGCATTCACCACTGCGTCCTTCATTGCCTGCCACGCCTGTGCATGTCTCTCCTCCCAACGATCACCTATCAACTCCTTTGGTTTGAGTTTGCAAAATTCGCGCAAGGGTGCAACCGTGTTCGCGAAATTAGGCAGATGTTCGTGGAGGTAATTTGCTAAACCCAACGCCGAGGTTATATCTTTGTACCGTAGTGGTGTGGGCCAGTCGATCAGCTTGGCCTGCTTTTCATGGTCAATGTCAATGCCTTGTGCCGATACTTTCTTCCCTAGGATCATGACTTCGGAGATAGCGAAGTGGCACTTGGCAGGGTTAAGCTTAAAACTGTGGTATGTTAAGCGTTGTATCACCTTCTGCACCGTCCTAACGTGTTCGTCATAACCGTCACTGGCGATAACTATGTCATCGATATAGTGGTGAACCGGTAAGCCATCAAGTATTGTACTCAAGGTACGTTGAAACTGCTGCGTGAGTACATGAAGACCGAACGGTGCTGATGTGAACGAGTACTTACTGATAACGTTCGTGTGTAAAACTAAATAAGTATTGTGAGTCTGGATGGATGGGCAGCCTGTGGTATGCAGCCGATATGTCCAGCGTCGTGTAGTACTTCTTACTCTTGAGGCGAGATATGAGTTCGTTGACCTTGGGGATCAGGAACTGGTCACCAGGAATAAGCGCGTTAACGGCACGCATGTCTAAACACACGCGTACCTTCTTGACGTTGCCTTCCGCATCGAATGTCGGTACCGCAAGGAGAGGAAGATTAACAGTCGTTGGTGTCGTTCGTTTCGTGATCACCAAATCCGTCAACCACTTCTTCACTTGTTCATCCACATAGGGGAGCCATCGATCGGATACGAAGTTACGCGCCGATCGCCGCATCTGCAACGCTTGTTCATGGGTTACTGGGATGGTTACCTCACTCCCTTCCAGACGACAGCGCGCGTTGTCGGCAATTTTCGCATTGGCTTCCAAATCCTGTGCCAACCGTTCGCGTACATCGACGGGTTCCGTCGTGTTAGGTGCCTGTCGGCGTGGTATGGGTTCGAGGAGCTCTTCTAGTTCTGTGGGGTCTATTGGTGCAAGTGGCGATTGGATACCGCCTATGTATAGGCCCAAGCCTTTCAACATATCTTGCCCCACTATAACATCTATACCCGTCGGCAAGTTCATCAATTCTAATGAACCGTCGATAATTCTGGTACCGTACCTTATATGTACCACTTCCGTCGTCCCCAGTCGAGGAGTTCGCACCGCCTTGTCAGCTAAATATATAAATGACCCAGGTGGTGCCGGAGTTATTGGTCGGTCAAGGAGGTCTGCGGATGTCTGTGAGATACAACTTCTATTTGCTCCCGTGTCTATCAAGGCTTTGAACGTACGTCCGTTGATTTGTACTTGAATATAGACTCGGTTGTCTGACGTCAGCAATGGGTCTTGTATTGCCATCACTGCTCCAATCGTGGTAACAAATATGAAGCTCCTATCCGACTCAGACACCCTCACCTCTCATGCATGATCGGCTACCGACTCCCACGTGTCATAGGTGTGGTTTGGTGTTGACGTCATGTGCTCGAAGTCTTCGTAAAGGATCGTGTTGATATGAATCTCTGTAGCTTCCGATGGTGGAGCCAAGTCTTCGTCCTGTGTAATCGCATTCACCTGTACTTGAGGCGTCGGACGTATTGTAACTACGTCTCTAGTCTGGGATGTATTCTGCCCCTGTCCTGCGGTTGACGTTGTGGACGGTCTGTGTACCGATTGTACGTCCCTCAAAGGACGGTTGTTGTCGTATAGCCTTGCCCGACCCTCTGCGCTCACCGCTTGCGACGCCCTGAAATGGTGACACCGTGGGATGTGCCTACCACCTGGTGGCGCCTGTGCCTGGCACCCCGCACAAGTCGTTGGTACCGTAGGTTGGGGCCGTTGAGTCCAATTCTGCGTTTGTCGTCTACTCGTCTGTAGGTTGGGGCGGCTATTGGTGTGGTCGCGACTTCCATTGGTCGTCGTCGGGCCCTCGCGGTTGTTGCGACCCTGGAAACGTGCTGTCGTACGTTGCTGTGCATCCTGAATGTCAGGGCTCAACAGCTGTATAAGCTCGTGTGTCTCCATCAGTTGCCATTTGGGATGCAACTGTAGAGTACGTTCATACGTACGGCCGTTGAGAGCTTCTTCTAACAGTTGTACAATGCAGTGGTTCACTAAATTCTGTTGGAAGTCGGCATCTGTCTGGCACCGTTCACGTGCCCTCCTGTGGTTCTCCATGAGCTGTGTCATTTGTTCCATAAGAGGAGTGTGCATGTTCCGACTTTGGCCCTTGGCTAACTTGCGAAACGCGGGATCGACAGTGGCTTGTGTTTCGTGCGAACAGATCTGTTCGATCTGTAGCTGAGGTGTGCATGTCTTCAACCGTTCAGAGTTGTCGCGGATGTAGTCCAGCGTTGACTTCTCCGCCTTGAAGTAAGATAGTACCTTATGAAACCATGTAAGGTTCCAACTCTCGTCCAGCCCTGCGATTTGTGCGTTCTTGAACGCCTCGAGGAGAGCCCCTCTTGTGTCCCGTTCCATAATATCATGTAGGTAGTATCTGTTCGACGGCCAATCAGGCCACGTACGTGGTGAAGGTACGGGACGCTTCTCTACCGGTCGGGACTCTAATGTAGCTCGAAGTGTCTCAATCACGCCCCGAAGAGCTTCAGCTCGAGCCGTGTTATTCTCCTCGATTGCTTGGCATAGCTCGTCACTTAACTGTAGTATCCGTGCGTGTAGCGCCTGTCGCCTTTTCTCGATACTAGCCGGTGTGGGCGGAGGCACTGTTGTCTCCTTCTCTTGTCGTTTAGGTGTCTGTACATATTCACTGGGCGCTTCTTTCTCGCCCCACTGACGTTGCTGTTGTTGGCGCAGGTTCGTACTTAATCGGTCCTGTCTATTCTTCACCGCCTGCTTACCTTGAGGATTCTGTCTGGCTAATACTTGTTCATGTGCGAACTCTTGAAAAGTTGGTGTGTTCTCACTGGCAGACAGAGTATCATCCTCCTCGGTTGAACTGTCCTCTGACCCTGGTGATTTGTACCCGAGTCCATAAAACGGACGCTCACAGCCTTGAATTCGGAAGGTAGGGTTGTCTTCGTCCTCTGGTACTGCCTGTACCCGTTCGTGTGCGTCAGAAGAACTCTCCTTAGCGGCCGGCCCCTATTGTAGTTCGTCCGGCGTTTATGCGCTGTAACCTCTGTTCGTATTTTTCAAGAGAGACTGCTGTTGTGTCATCAGCTCCGTGAGTTTCTGAGCTGACGATTGTTCCCGTGCCGTTTCCTTGTTGTTGGTACGGTTCCGGTGACGCTTCCGCTTGTTAGGTGGGAGGCGTGGTGGGTCATTACTGGGAAATAAGGCCCCTGGAGTATCCAGAGACGAACGAGGGACAGCCCTTCACTGGCTACCTGTTCACCAATAAAAGTCTGACTACTGTCCGCACGCAGGTCGGGTACTTCCTTGGTCTCACCCTCGAATATGACATCCTCGTCAGATTGTGCAGGTCCATTTTTGTTTGCTGTTGGTGGCTGCTTGTCGTCCGCGGAAATAATGTGTGGAGCCCCAAGATGTGTCTGTTGTTGCCCCTCCAGAGCCTGACCTGAGTGCGGGCGGAGCGTTCCGTATGGGACTGACGACGTTTAGTTCCACGTCGGTCGATATCATCTTCCTTGCGGCGCTCAGGATTCAAGAGTTGCTGTCTACGACTTTGGCGGGGGGTAGGACATGGTTGGTGAGTTGTTTGTCAATGGAGAACTAGAAATGTGTGCGAATGAACTGATAGAGTACTGAATATAAATATCCATTTTCTATTAAATTTCATCCTTCAAACACATAACGTCTCGACATCGATCTCCGAGGAACTCGTGGGTTCCCTCGTGACTGTTTCATTTCCTACACTAACATCAGTAGTGTGGATAGTCTATCTACTCTAACACTACCAGCTGTCTTACTCTTCATCCCACAATAACATATGGTTGAGTGCCTCATTAGTCGGAGCCACTTCTTGTTCTACTCCTCGCCAGCTCTTGCTCCGGCCTAATGACGGCCTATTCGCAGGACCCTGTTGGGAACTTCCCTCATCGCTCCTCTTTTACTCTTCTTACCCGTGATGTCCTTGTCATGTGCTGTTGCGGTTGTTGGAATATGCTTCTCGATCTAAGAACGATTGCTCGTTATTGCACTCCTAAACTAAGCTGCCGTCAACCACACCTTCTGTGCATACTGTTGATCCTCTCCGTTGACCTGATTTATCTGGAAGTTCTAGTGATTTGAGTGTTGTTCGATTTCGTCATATCGTCGTTTTCACAATTTAACCCTTTAATGTTTTTGATTGGAATGTTCATCTTCGTTCACTGTATTAGTAGATTCTTTCCCCTCGTCGTCCACACCGTTATCCATGCTTCCTAATAACTCATCGTTCGGATAATCTAAATCGTTCAATTTGATGCGACATTCTCTGTTCGCATTGTCTTTCAATTGTTATACTTATAACCCTATGTGCCAGTCGACTAATTCATATTCTAAGCTTCACCCTATACTGCAACTTCTGGTATCGTAGATTGGTATTCAACGTTCTCCTCCTCAGATAGTTATTTCTTCTTTATTTCCTAAAATGACTGACTCGGTATTTATCGTAGCCAGATCTTAAAACCCAGTAAACTATTCTAAAACTAAAACTTGTAATAAAAACTAAAAATAATCAAATCTATTCGTTTATAAGTCATAATCCCCTAATAAATAACCCTTTGGGAACTCCTCATCTCCTACTTTCTTACTCGTGATGTCCTTGTATAGCTGTTGCGGTTGTTGGAATATGCTTCTTGATCTAAGAACGATTGCTCGTTATTGCACTCCTAAACTAAGCTGCTTCAACCACACCTTCTGTCATACTGTTGATCCTCTCCGTTGACCTGATTTTTTTGAAGTTCTAGACCCGCTATCATTTTCAGTCTTTTTGACGTGTTGTCTAATATCTATTTATCGTTGTGTCTTTTGTCCTTTGCCCATTCCCATTAAAACTTTTGTAAAATAATCTAGTATGCCGCTGATTCTTTGCGTCATCGTACTAACCGAGTCGGTACTAACCATGTACATCTCCCATCTCTATTACCCTACTGTGGATCCTAAAGAACTTTCTTCTAACAACTTCTTAAATACAATTTAAGCTCATTAGCTTGCAATACGATTTGTACTTGTCTCACACTGAAAACAACCTTCCTACCTGTACTCACACATGACTACTTATCTGTGGATTCTGACTGATTGTCTGATTTCGTCATTTGATCGTCGTGAGACTTTCCTTGTTGACCCTGGCTAAATGTTCTGCTTGATTGGAATGTTCGCTCTTCGGGTTCACTCGTATTAGTAGATTCTTTCTTCATCCTCGTCGTCCACACGTCGTTAATCCAATCTAAATCGTTCAATTCAATCTAAATCGTTCGGATAATCTAAATCGTTCCATTTGATGCGACATTCTCTGTTCGCATTGTCTTTCAATTGTTATACTTATAACAAAAAAAATATGTGCCAGCTACTGACTAATTCATATTCTGTAGCTTTCTCTGTAATTACTAATAAACTAACAACTTCTATGGTAAGTTAAAAATGTAGTAAGTATACGCGAGATAACTGTATCTCAACGTTTCTCCCTCCTCAGGGAGGAGTTTATCAGATTATTCTGATAAACTGTAAAACTTGTAATAAACCTAAAATAATCAAATAAATATAAGTACTTGTATTCTGACCACATCAACACCTGCGATGGCGAGTATGTGGTTTATTGATTGAATCAATTCTGCGCGTGCTCGTCAGTCTCTATAGCGAGTCTCTTTTGTGTAATCATTTTGTGACTTTCTCGCTTAAATTTTATTTTACTCTCTCACATCGACAATTCGTATTAACTAAAGAACCTTCGAAGTAACGAATAGAAGATCATGAAAGTTCAAGGTAAGGAACATCATCAGTGATTGCAATGTTGAGTTTGTTGCGCGTGAAATATTGTGTAGTTGATTTCCAAGTGTCGTGAATCACATGCTCAAACGCACAGACGAAAACAAACACAAACGAAGATGCACTCAGCGGATCAAAACAGTGGCACTGTTAAGAATTCGCCCCTACGGGAATCCCAACGACTGATGCGCCACCTTCATCAACGTCATCTGCAACGTATGTTTATTCGGTTTCTTTAAAATATTGAATTGATGCTGATAAGGGAAGGAATTGATATTTTTCTTTAATGATCGTGACTTAAATTGAAAAAACCCAAAAACAGTGACACAGTTAAGGATTCGCCCCTATGGAAGATGCCAACGACTAATGCGCCACCTTCATCAACGTCACCTGCCACGTATGCTTATTCGGTTTCTTTAAAATATTGAATTGATGCTGATAAGGGAAGGAATTGATTATTTTTTAAACAACGAAAATTCGTTCACAGAGGAAATATAAGACGCAATACCACGTGTATAGAGAAACTGATGACGCAATGGGAACAAGCGATTGATTCGGTAGATCATCAAAAGAGAGCTTCTTAACATTAAATCATCAAGCAATATGAAAAGGAGAGGAAAGTTTTTCTCTTAATGGCCTCGACTGGGTTTGCCGGTATGTATGGGAGTTCAGTGGCGCATCGGATAAATAAAGAACATTTTTGAAATGCCCAAAACACGTGATGGTGATTATCGCCTGGCACATCATCGGCTTCGGCTACTAATCTGTCATATTCGTGTGATCTATATACAATAGCCAGCGAAGAAAATGACAAGACCAATGTAATTTGCTTAAGTTGTTCCTCCAAGCGTGTGCATCCGATCTAAGCAAATAATTGAGGTCGCCCAACGGTGCTTTGTTATTCATATAGTAGGGTGCCATAAATTGACGCATATAAGTACAGTTAAACTATTTGCAATACCTATATGGTCGATTACATGTATAGCCACCCGGGCTCAACAGATATATAACATTTCGTGTAAGCCATACCCTCATGGTTGCGGTTTAAAGAAAAATTCAGTAGCTGTGTGGATCTCCTACTCAGCCTACCGACAATCTGTTGATGTTTGTGCTACACATAACTTGTGCAAAGAGTCATCGCGTAAATTTGTTGCTAGAATTGAGTACAGCATAGAATATGTACCCAATCGTCTTCAGCTTCAAACTAGATCTCGCCATATCGAGTTTTTATCATTATAATATGAAAAACGCAGATAAAATTGGTACTTTTCGTTCGCCACTAGCATCAAGTCGCACTCAGTTGCCAATATTGATAGTTGTCAGGGAACGAATGCAAGGGAAAGTCTCAAATAATGCGACTCGTCTTCATAGCGTATATTGTTGAGCGACTGCGCTTCCATCTCCACCCGCGCCTCAATTGGGTTTGCTGCGTATGGCATCTTGAATTCAATGTTAAGTATCTCGCTTTATGGAATGGATGTTATATACACACCGCGCACTTCTCTTTCTTAGATCTACATAACAATTACTCTGATATTTAAAACAGTGGTCTAGTTGTTTGTAAATGTCAAATCAGATGCCATACAAACTGGTATTGGAAAAGAAAAATGAGATCTGATATGAACAATAGTGTGCTAAGGAATTTGTTTGATGCAGCGGATTCGAAGATATCCCACCTTGTAAAAACCAGATATGGACTGTGCGAGTAACACTTGACTCTTTTTCTTAGCAAGAATTATACACTGACATAAACAATCATTGTATAATTAAACAGGTTCAGTACTTAATAGTGCATTCAAGTAGAGATTTCTAGGTGTTACAAGAACTCGTATCGCGCATTATATCCGCTCGTAAAAATAATGCGTGATGGGCTTGAATAGTTTTGATAGAATGCATAACACTGTGAAGTTCCAAATTTTTCTATCAACAATATTAAACACACTTCATCCGAAATATTTTATAATTCACAAGCGTGGAAAATCATATTTTATGTTTCTGATTTTACAGTTCCAAATGGTAGAAATTTGAAACCATCATTTGTAGATACTCTATACATTTCTCAAATACGCCGTTTTGATTTCTGTATGACAAGAAGTCTATTCAGGAAATCTTTCAATATATTTCTCTTCTCTCTGCGCAGGAGTACATGATTACTTAGTATGTTATATACAAAAAAATTGTCACGATATGTAGTGTTCTCGGCCTGTAACTATAGATCAGTATCGGCTCTACAACTGTAGGTAGAACAGGGCTGATTAGCCGTAATCTGAATAGGGTTTGTATCATTCATTTGTAATACTATAGGTTCTAGTTTAGTATTTCAAATATATTGTTCAAAACCAACCTGCCAAGTTTAATCAATGTATGCCACGCTTCTTGTATCTATACCATACAATTCATGTTGGTTGCGAAGCCCCTGAGAATGTGCATGTGCTTAAAACATAACGATAGGGGCCAGGCTGAACCAGTTTTATGAAAATTGATGCGAGCTGAATGGTGAATAGACTATGACAGTCATGTGCGATGACAGTTATTGTTGCAGGGGAAGGCTCGCTTTGAAGGTCATTTGCACGAATGATACGTGAGTATTGATTGCCAGATTTGTTTTCTGAAATGTACGGTATTAGCTCGTGAGTTTTTGGTTGCTGGTAAAGAAATATTCTGTTTAGTGTAGCAAGTGTCGAGCTGATTGTGGCTGTTTTAAAATGGATTTCGCATTAAATATTTGATCCTTGACGAAATTTATTGACAGATTTCAAAAGGTAATCTACAAGTACTGAACACATTTAAAACTCCAAACCCCTTGATCACCCAGCCTGTATGAAATAAATATTTTTATTTGTGAATGATGAAGCTCTACTCAGGGTATTTATTGGTTAAACTTTTTGACTCTTCAGTTGATTGCGTTTTCGTTTACATACATACATGCATATATATTTATATATATATATATATAAGTATATATATATATACGTATATATATATATATATATATATATATATATATATATATATATATATATATATATATATATATATATATATATATATATATATATATATATATATATATATATATATATATATATATATATATATATATATATATATATATATATATATATATATATATATATATATATATATATATATATATATATATATATATATGTATGTGATGATGTAGTGCGTGCATGCATATGCATTACATGTACATATATGTCATATATAAATATATATATATATATATACATACATACATACATTCTTACATACATACATACATGCCGACGTAAAAAAGTTCATACATGTATATACATATATTATACATACATACATATATTTATACATACATAATACACACACACACACACACACACATATATATATATATATATATATATATATATATATATATATATATATATATACATAAATACATACATCTATGCATACGTACATACATACGCAGAAATTTTGCTTACAGATTGTATTACTGACCTTTTCGTCCAGTGTTCAGTCGGCGTATGATGTTTGATTCAGTTAACTTCGTTGCCTGTCTACGTCTAATCTACTGGAAACCTTTATTCCTGAGCAGTTGGTTCCCGGGGGTTGTACAATTTATATACTTTTGCGCTACGCTTGGATTGTATTGTGTAACCGCTCAAAGTATATTAACATACAGCCTTAGTTCTGTGTACAAGCTGGTAAAATATCAGCACTGGAAAGTCACTAAATGTACATAAAAAGCCTTTATATGTACTTTCAATTTTTCCTTAAAATAAATTTGAGAAAAGAATTGAAACTTGCATTTAAAAAATTTGATTAGGTAATTAGAAAACGTACCCGTAAATCTGTATGTACATTTAGTGACTTTCCCATGTAGGCCATGTACATTTAGAGTATTTCCTCGTTTTTAAAATATGCATCAATTGAAGTAAATAATGCCAGTACTCGTCGGGCACAGGGATTTTAGATTTATGTGCTGGTGTCAATAGTATTCAGATAAGAATTGATTTTGTCCATCTCACAGCTGTATTCTTATATCTCGCATTGCTACGAAAAACCGCCACCGACTACATATTTTATGATCGGATATACAATTAACACTGATAAAAGTGGTGCGGATAGATGACTTGCATTCAACCAAATTCTACTCTGTCGACTTCCAGATACTTGGAAATTCAATCGCAGTTGTATATTCCCAATATTTACTTTTGTGCCGATGTTCACATACTGTCAAGTTTAACTATTTTCAAAAGTACATCTCTCTACAATCAAAGCTAGTCGTAAATAGCAAATTGTCAGTTTTATGCACGGAAGCCAATTCACCGCAGTAAATGCGACTCCGAGATTCTAAATAGTTCACAATTTCACTATTTTGCGGTAGCAATTTGTAAATCGGGCAGGTCGGTGTCAAGGGATATGACTATTGCTGCAATATACCGACTCGTACCACAAAGTTATATACCCTTGAATTATAATATGTATTTTGATCTGTGAACTGGATACTGAAGATGTTTACACCATAAGTTCACCGATTAAATTGTGAACAAATGGTAAGTGTTTAAAACGAGAATTTGATTTAAAATACGATCACAATAAAGAATTTGGTTGATTTTCGGTTACTCTTGGAAAAAAAAAAGTTAACTCCACTGCGAAAATAAATAAAATAGATCCTGAACTCGGTTCAAATAGCTACAGAAAACTTAATACAATTGGAACCCAAATGGCCAGGCTATTGTAAAGTTATGAAGTCGGAATTCATAGGGAACACGAAATCTTTGAGTTATTTTTTATATCGCTAGTGTCGCTACATTCCACAAGAAAGTCGCTTCTTCTGATGGTAATGTCGAATATAGAGGCTGGGGTTGTACAATTGCTATGTTAACGATTACAATTGCATGGATCCGATTCATAGTAATAATAGATTACAATTCGTGGCTACATCTCGGAAAGAAGTTGTTATTTTGATAATATTGTGGAATATAGTGGCTGAAATTGTATATTTGCTATGTCAACGATTTAAGCTACATAGGTCCTATTTATCGCCCATCATAGTAGAGCCCTATACTAGCTGTGTGTTTCTTGCCTAATGTTATGGAATTAATAAAGCTTTGCAGCTGTAGAGCCAGGTAGAATTAACGAAGTTCATTCTGCTAGTCAAGGCTGTAGCTAGTGCAATTTAAAAAATGAGTAAACGACAATAAGAACCAATGCTAGAGGCAGCTGGAGACTGAGTTATTGCAAATTGATGACAAAAGCTTTTGAAGAGTGTACAAGTTACATCTAGTTTTGCATGGCACTAGATTCTCGGATGAAAAAAAAATAAATTTATGCTTATTGTACTGAAATGACAGCCCCCAACCACCCAATTTGGGTGATATTAAACTCAAGTGGCGATCAAGACTCGTCGATTCTAGGGATTTCAATTTTTTTTTTCAAAGAAAGCGAGCTGATGCCCTAAAAATCCTCTAAACAGGAACGAGTTTTGCACAAAATGCTTGTCTAGTAAGCAATTTTCTTATTGATACCGCACAAGTCAATTTGAGAGTCTTTGTATACATCAAATATACACGAAAAACAGTCGTGGTGGTGTAATCATTAAGGGAATATTGCTTTACTCAGCGAAATCAGGGTCTACAACAACCTTGCTGATGGAAAAAGCGATGCAAATTTCAGTGCGCAAAATCTACATATTGATAGTGCCGGATATGTTATATAAGCAAACACTTTGTGTTGCCTAAGCAATTAATAAACTAGTTCAAATTAGCGCAATGGATGTATTCGTGGTAGAATTCGAATCGTAGTTATGACAGAATGGGTCAATAATTATGACATCAAATTATCGGAAATCTCGGTGTTCGACCCAAATTTATGGTTGTACACACAGGGTTCTATAAGGGGTTGAGTACATACCTTTAGATCCACAGTGAGCAATACGCATGACCCTCTGGAGATGGAAAACTGATAGCAAAGCTCCGGGGAGGGAGAAATTGCTTTCATTCCTTGACTTCCAGAAAGCCATGCAATGTTGTTTGCAAAATCGTTTCTACAATGGTAAATTCAAGATGTTATGCAGAAAACGGGACGTTTTTACCAGAGAGTTGACGTTAGACTTGGAATCCTTACTAGTCAATTGACATTCGGAAACCCCACTACACGAATTGAGGCACATGATCCATTTGCAGAATAAACGAGACTCGTACAAAATAGTACCCAAAACAATACTAGTATGTCTACAGACCGGCAATTCCTTTCTCACCCGTCGTCACGTCATCAACTGAACGTGGCCTCTATCGCAATCTTTGGTCTTGTACGCCTAAGTTGTACTCCTCCGATATTGGGATGTTCTATTCCCATTATAGAATTCCCATATATATGATTCCATACTCCCGGCAGTTCTGTTCCGAAGTGAATTTTCATCTGAATTTGTTCTGCGTCCTTCTCTGAGTTTTAGCGTCTCTCCTTGGTTGATGCCAGGATAAACCTTGTTGAACATCCACTGTTCAACCGTGGTTTATGTCTTAGGAAAGAATTCTTGATTACTGTGATCAAAAATTGGCAATAATCGGGCGATGTTTGGCCTATATACTGTACCATTAGATACACCCGCCACGATCATCAGAAAGGAGAGCTTCACGATCAATTCGCATTTATATACCATTATATACCAGGCTAAAAAAGTTACAACTTCAGATTGAAGGATCATTTTTTTTTGATATAAAATGATCAACAAACGATTTCATTTTAAGATTATCTCAACCTTACAAAAGATGTAAGGTACATATGTAGTATTTACTACTCAGGCGAGCATCTCAACCGTCAATCTCGACGATTTGCACGTTCTATATGAATTCTAGCTGCAGCAATTATTTTACTTAGACTATTTTATTCACCTTTTCAACATTGGAAGAACATTATAACTAACTCCAGTGTAAAACAGATCTTACACATGCAATCCATTATCACCTCAACACGAATTTGACCCCTTTCACATTTTATCATACAGTATATCATCCCCCGTAACACTACAAAAAATTTTGTGATATGATGTTTGTATGACGTCTAGGTGGCACACTATATATCTGAAATATTTGCTTATTTAGAAAGAATTAATCGTATCAACGGCGGTGCTGTTTTACCATAATACATAATCTCTGAATCATGGTATTTGCAATAAGTTGACTAGGTCATATTAAGTATATCTGTCTGTGCGCACCCCAGATTGAACAAGTATTATAATACCTTTTTCGGAACCACAATGTGGATGCATCTTCAGGACAAAGCTCTGTCGATCAGGATTATGCCTTCTCAAATTTTATTTCGCTCACTATATGCACGAATTCTTCAGAGGTGAGTTGGTTTATGAGAACCAGTGATGTATTTATATGACAGTTTAACTATACTGTATTGTTGTACTTCGTTGATCTTCGATTGAAAGGTGATCTCAAACAGTGTTCCACCACGTCCAGTATATCAGCAGCCTCTTCGCACATTCGAAAGTCTCCCACTTTCAGCTCGTTAGCATAAGCAAAATGGGAACGCAATGTCGACAGTATCCTTGAAACCGGATCCTTGTTTGCGGGCGTTGGCGAACACAGCAGTGAGTGCATCACACACTCTTTTTGGCATATCGAGCTTCTTTTCAAGTCTAGTGGTGATGGTTTGTGACAGTATTTGCTGGTCTGTTTTCATCTGTCTGGACAGGCTTTGCTGCTCGCCTTCTAGGTCCAGGTAACGAGTGGTCGTCATATTAAATATCTTCAATAATATCGAGTGTCGATATTTGACTCTTCCGCATCAGGAATTTGTTTCTCTCTAAGCCTAGCGAAATGACTATTTCATTCGACATTCATAGTCACTGGAACTGTGTCATTTGTGAATCTCGTCGGCCTCTCACCACGATTTACGATATACTTCGGGTTCAAAGTGGTTCTCACACACTTCCAACTCCTTCCCTACGGAATCTTCGCTCTTCACGCCGTTTGTCTGACGGCCTAATTTAGAGTTCGACTCGAAATTTCACGGAGACTGGCTTTTGTTTGTTGCTTACAGTACTATTGTATTCATGAAAACTGGCTTTTGCTTGTTGCTTGTAGTTCTATTGTATGCATGGCAACTTTTTGCTCTTTTCTTGTAGGTTTGTTGTCCATAATAGCTTTCTCAGATTGTCCACGTCAGACAAGTCACTGGAATGCAGTGGAGATCTGTTTAGATCACAGGGTGTGTTAATCCCCTCCCCCCCCCTTCCCACTGAATTTACTCTGTTCAACCACGATTCAATAAAGATGAGCCGGAATAGTGTAAATTCGAATTAACGGAGAATATATCCAGAATGGAATTTCAATAATTGAAAAACAATAATAAAAGTGACTCTTTGGATTTAGTAGAAACTGGGTGAATTGTATTATCTGGTAGGGCAGGTGATACAAGTTTTGAAACTTTAAAAAAATTAACTAATCGTTTTACAAGTCAATTTTTGCAAACGGTACTTCAAGGCGTGACGTACAGAACTGAGGAGCTACGCTAAAAGTTATGAGACCTTATAATAGTAGGTCCTTAGAAACATTGTAGTCGTCGGCAAGAAACAGACAGGCTGGTATATGCGTCGTTCAAGTGTACAGTCAAACATTTTCAGGGAGGTACTGAATGCACTCGGGGCTCGGACAGGTAGGATCAGTTGTCGACCCTGCACTCGGACTAGTGGTAGTGGACCACTGGGACCAACCTTTCACTACAAGCTACTCGATTTCTACTTAATTAATACCTAACTATCGAATCAGAGCTCATCCTTACTTCCTTCTCCGATTAGAATATTGTCATGTTTGTCAGTGAGGCCTTGTCTAACATTTTCCTTTCTAATCGCTTTGACTTTGTCGACCGGCCATAGACCCATAAAATGAATCAGAAAAACACCCTCGAATCTATTATCTTGAAGACAATTGAAGTCACATTCCTTGTATAGCTTCCACATCGTTTTTTTTCGGTCTAAAACGTTAAGCAGTTTGATGAGCTGATTTTGTTCGGCACCTACACAGATACGTCAGTTCACATTAATACTCAGACATTGTATTTTTGATTGACAATTCAGCACAAGTCTCGATATCTGTGGCCACATTCTGTCTGTAAAAGCAGAATGAGCAATGGTATGACTATTTGTTTGTAGTGAGTATGGTAGAAAGAATATACAAATTTCCTTTCAATTGGGCTGCATACTTACAGCCATTAATAACAACAACAACCAAGCACACTCTCGTCACGGAACGTTACCCATATTGTGCTGATGTTTCGGCATCTGCCACCACTTCTGCATCATATCACGAGTCCATTGGGTATTTTTGGCAAACCAGACGCCAGTATTCAACTGCCACCCACCAGGATCATCAGCGATGAGGAACTCTTTACCCTCCTACAAAAAGTCAAAACGAAACTTAGATATGTAGAGGACAAGTGTATAACTACTTCATTAAAATAGAAAAATGTGAAGCAAGGCAAGTTTTGTATTCATGAATCAAGCCCGATTCTCGAAAGTGCTTCCAAACTACAATACAACAGGTAGCACCAAACCATCATACCCCTTGAGCTATGATGGACTCCAAAGTGATGTCTAGATTTGTAATCACAGCGTCTGAATCGATCCACATGACCCACTCGTGATCAGGCATATGCCGCGGAACAGCGTTCACTTTGTTCCACGTCACGGCCGAATCCCAGAAACCCTGCACATTGAGTATTATTTAGTGAAAAAAGACAGCCGAAATTGTGATCATTGGCCAAATAATTTGCAATTAAGAGTATAGCTTCGGCGTACGCTGGAATATGTGAACCGGTTCACCAATCTCTGCCGAGTTGACAGGCTTTCATCATGTGAAACGTGCGTGTATCTTACTCGTTCCATATCCCAGTCGAGCGTCGAGTCTCTGTATACATAGAAATCATATCCATGTTTCTTCGCGTAATGCTTTTGACTAATCTCTGCAAGATTTGCATATTGCGCGATATTGGGCGTATTCAGAGTCACCATGGCAATTTTTGCATCCCCACGACGAGGGTCTCCCGATTCTCGATTTGATTCGGAACTACCTACAATGGTAAGTTACAAAGTGAGATGGTAAGTGCTCAAGCTGTGACACAACAATACGCAGCGGTGTTATCATTATCTATTTCTTCGCGGAGAAAGCATAACATAAAAGATAACGTGCCAGCGCAATGCATTCATGGAATCCACCCTTAGAACTCTGTAGAAATATGGCTAATATTTGGTCTATGAACGAGTTTTCTGGAGACACCGACCAGTTCACACACCGAATTTGTAAATGTCGTAATCCGGAAAGAGCTCGACAGGCATATAAGAACGTTGCGGTGGGATCCACTCCCCTTTCTCGGTCAAAACTTCCCACTCTTCGACAGGTGTAGCCCTGGAATGCAATTCATAGATCAGAATGTATCTCGTGATAATTCTATCAATGCCAGGCAACGTACATCCTAACAGACTAGGGGTATAGCTGATTGAAATAAGCAATAAACAATAGTAAGATGCGAAATTGCAGACAAAAGTCTAAATCTACTCACATACACAGTTCCCTGAGAAACCTTGCCGTCAGTATAGAGCGCAAGCCATCGTTCGCCTTTATCTGGCTCCATCAGCAACACAGATTCATCCGAGCCTTCCATTTGCACTTCATAGGATGCAACTGAATTGCCACTGTACTCGTCCTTCCGTAGCGAATAGAGGTACTCTTCAGCCTACAAAATACAGACACTGATTAATCGTCTATACATCTGCAACGAAATGCAGAACCGAAATAATTTGTTAGGCGAACACGCAAAAAAGGAAGATTGCTACACAATTATACTATGTAAGTGTGTACCCTATTTTTGTTAAAGTCATCCGGTGAATCGCCGATGAGAAAGAAAACCTGACCGTCCGTTTCATACTTCAAGCTACGTGGCACAAACCTTCCTTTCGCCAGTGCGAAATCATTATGAGCTGCGATTGTAGGAAGGAGTACACGCATTGTGAAGGTTACTAGTCGGCATATCGGCCCTTCCTAAGCGTAGGCTTGTTGAAACATACCACTCCATCTTATAAAAGAAAGAACCCTAGAAACAAATTGAACAGCAGATGTCTCAGTAAAAGTCCAAATGATAGCGGATCCAGAAGCATGCCCAGAACTATGGTGAAGTGCAGGTTTAATATGGATACACACTTCTACACTTTTCAGCTCCGTATGCGAACACCGTTACCCTACATTTCGATCGTGTTGTGCACTGCGTACACGCTAAGAAATTCAAAAAAATAAATGTTGGACATATCTCCTTTAATAAGAACGATATAATGTTTCTTTATTTGACAAACATGCTTGAGAATTGTATCTAGATACACAATCCAAGAGCATTTACATATTTATATACACATATAAATACTATCAGTTTATGCATTTACGAAATATCCGTGATACTACAGAACTTTGTATCCGCTTTTCATGCGAAGGGTGACATATATAGACATATATGTTGTAAAATTGTGCGCATACTCTTTTTGGTATCGAGTATGCGATTTCAGCGACATACAATTTGTGTGCATTCATGAATTTAATCCAAATTTACTTGGATATATATGAAGTATCACAAGCCATACGGATGGTTTCATACTGTGCTCAGCGAAAATACAGAAAAGTTGTATGTGTTACTCAGAAATTTCGGGCACAAATTGACCGTCATAAAACAACCTGTTTGTGGATTCGTACCTGGATTGTCAAACTTGAGCCAGCTTTCGAACTGTTTCAAAACTACTTTCCTCCTCCCATTTGCCTCTAAAAGTTCCACAACACCATCTCCCCTGGATATTTCTTCGTACTCAATTTCTGATAGACCCCCATCGGTTTCGACCCACCTTGTATGATAAAGTAAGAGAACATAAGATAAGGTCAGCACCTGGTGCCCGACTATGCAACAGATATAGTTGAAAGTAGTACATGGCGACGTAAGAACAGTCACTGGCCAATACACTACTGCTAATTGCAGCACATACAAAACAGTACATCAGAAATCTAATCTGAACTTGAGATAAATCTATGGCAGCATATAAATGTCCACTTAAGTTGGATGCAACCACTCTACGAAATTACTTAGTACGCGAATATAAAACTTGATGGAAACCGTAATAGCGCGATCATTTGTATCGGTAGGACTTGCAAGCGAGCAACGCGATATCAAAATCAAAATTCCCATACGCAAAATAACAGAAAATTTCAAAACTTGTAAATAGAAAAATAAATAGTCCACCGTCAGCGGAGAAGCATATGTCCAGACATACATGGATTCGATGGCACAGAAGTACGCAAGATCTACAGAGAAGCTACATGGATTCGCATCGATAAATTATAGAAAATCAAGGACAGAATTCCAGATACTGAGATAGCAGCACTTCCACAAGACTTCTTGAAAGTTTGAGCCATTTTTCACCATGGATGAATACACAACTAGTTCTTTGGTAGGTCAACTTTCAGATGGCAAACGCGTACAGCCAAGGAATAGATGCAATATCAATAACAACATAGCGTATCAATTGAGATTGCATTTATGTATTCCACTCGCATCAAAGTCCATATGAACACCATGAATCAAGGATCCGTCTTCACGGGAGATCAGATACTTAATGGAGGATTAATCTGTCAGCAAAAAAAGTCCTTACATCGAGAATGAGGCAATCGCAATAGGCTATTCAACAGAAGTATCGTACAAGGGAAGCCCGGAATTGAACCGCACTATTGGGCTGGCATTCAAAATGATCAACACACAGAAACGCATATATCGTCTGTCGCTCCAAAATAGATGATTCCACACAAGTATTGTCCGTGGCCGCAGAGTTCATTAATACATGCATATGTATCATACTCGTCGAAATGAAATAAGGAAGAGTTTACGCATTTTTTTTGCAAATAGGTATAAATTTTATACAATGAAGCAAGCGAGTTTATTTTACAACAAGTACAAAGTATCACAGGAGTGCACGTATATACAGACTTATGCGTATATTTTGAGCACACAACGACGATATATCCAAGATACATCAACAATTTTGAAAATACAAATATATTCATAAGACAATCACACAACATTGGCACATTCGTGAACATGTCTACATCCCAGTACGAGTTAACATCGTGGCATACTTTTGTATATTACTATATTGACCCTCTTTGGTATGCGATCTTTCAAAATGGTTAAGTGCACCGAAAGATATCGAATCATTTCATAAAATATATAGAAGTACTCTACGAAACTGTACATATATGACTAGTTCTCTTTGCTCGAGTTCCTTTATTTCCATTAAAAATCCCGCACAAGACACCTGGATATCTAAATCCATGCTACACTTGATAATGGCGAACAATACAAATCCAACAGGCCGATCTATACTCATAAACACTTTGTAGTCATCAGGCTGTTTAAAAACTGTAGCAGAGTTTCATTGGTATGTATGCACTTATATATACGTGCAAACAATCAACGTCGGTGTATTGTGATGTACACAACTTGTGTGTGAACACAAGTTTACAAAAAAATACGGTTGTAAATAATCGTATGCCTTCGACGTTCACTAACTTTATATATATATATATATATACACACACACACACACACACACATATATATATATATGTATGCATATGCATACTCTATATATATATATATATATATATATATATATATATATATATATTCAACAGATCTAAGTATACTGATAGCAGGGTGCACCTGAAATACGTGTACAAACACATGTGCAATAACTCACAAGCCAACTCGAGCTTGCAATATTATCCTAGTTGTGTGAGTGTACCTCGATGATATTCAATCGTATCAGCCAGTTTGAAAGCACACTATACAAGAAGAAGAGTAAGAACTGCACATCAACATAATCTCATCCCGATTGACGACAGGGTATGTGCACCTTTCAACAGGTGCACACACTTGTGTATAGTAAATAATAGTGGCGTCCTTAAAGAATATCCACAGCCATTCGGTTGTTTATGAACACATCACACAATATGTCCACATGGAAGTAGATACGGTAAAAAGTATCTTTAAAAGTTGTACACACAGTCACATGAGGCGATTAAAAACTCACTTGTTGTTGCCGTTTTGGTGTACATCGACGATACGAAATTCACCACCAGGGCTCTCCCAGTAGAAGTATTTTAACGCGTAATGCTGTTTAGCCGCCTCTTGGGACGCAGCCGTGAGTTGCAAAGCGCCAAACGCTAAGTATAGAATATAAGTCCACATAGTGGATGTGCCGAGAAACTCGAAAGGGTCTAACCGAAGCTGTCGATGTTTCTGTCTAAAAGGCTTTAAGGTCGCCTCAGACAAATGTTACTTGTAGAATTCGCAGTGTGGCACAAAAATTTCTAAATAAAATATATTTGTTGTTGGTTTTGTGACAACTTGAATTTCTTTACAAAAAAAAAAAAAAAAAGCTCGAAAAGTTAACAAGCCGGTGGGAAGTATTTAAACAATTCACAACTCGCAAGCTTCGCTATGTTTTTTAGGTACACACATATCCAGGATATAGATGTGTACATATCTAGACTACTCTCCTATGGTTATGAAAAGCTAATAGTATGAGAAGCCGACTGAGTTGTATAGGTGTATACTTCATTGTACGTACGTATCTGTACGTATTGCTACAACACGCACACAAATATACACAACAATACATACAAATAGTGTAATGTACGTGTGTACACGCGTTTATGTGCAATCATCAATATGTATCACACGCACGTGTACATACATACATACACATACACATAAAAAAACATATATGGGCACACAAAATACGCACACACACATACACACACATACACAAACACACACGCAAACACACCCATACACCCAATCTCACATCACGCATTAATATCACACAATATATATATATATATAGATCCCCAGTATATATATATATATATATCATATCATATGCCCTTGCACACACACAATAATGTCACGCACATAATCACAATACTCAATAATATATATATATATATATAATATGCATATATACATGTACATACATACATACATTATTATATATATATGATGTAAAAGTGTGGCGTTATTATATATATATATATATATATATATATATAATATATATATAATATATATATATGTAAATACATATCAAACATGCGTACACAATGCAATATCACACACACACACACACGCACGCACACACATATATATATATATATTTTATAAATACACGCACACACACACACACGCACGCACACACTATCTATATATAGATATTTTATACAAACACCCACCCACCCACCCAATTCCACCCAGAAACGTATATAATATATACATACACGCACACACAATACACAATCAACACACACAAACACATACACACACACACGCACGCACACGCACACGCACACATACACATTCACACGCACAAGCACACACAACAACACGCGTCGGCTCAGACCAAAGATATATGTGTATTATATATATATATATATATATATATATATATATATATGATATAATAAGTATTTAGAACTCTTGATCAGTGTGATGGTTGTTACGCGTTGGTCATCGGATAGATATCATGCCGAGGGGATGCAAGCTTTAACATTATATATATATATATATATAATAATCTGTGTATATAATATATGTATATATATATATACTCTTCAAATATATAGGTTATGTGCGGTTTTTATATATATTATTATATATGTATGTAATATTATATATAATAATATTATATTACATATGTATATATATATGGCATGCATTATATAATAGATCTAGATATATATATAATATATATATATATATATATATTATGCACACATATATATATTGCCAGATACAATATATTATATATATATATATATATGAATGATATGATTATATGATATTACATACATTGCATGCATGCATGTACATGCATAATGCACATCACACAAATCCGTCCCATACATATCCATTATATAGATCTGTATAATGTATATACATATACATATAATACGTGCATACATGCATACACATGCGGTTTGCGTGTTGTGCATGTACATGTATACGCGTACGCACAATAATAATAATGTAATACACATGTATATATATATTTATAAATATATATATATATATATATCAATACACATTCGTGCACAATAATAATATCATCATCAATGCGCGCACGCGCGTATATATATATAATGCTGTATACATATATATATATAAATATAGTAATATATGTATATATATATATATGCGTACATATACATATACATATATATATATACTTGGCCAATATAATCAATAATAATAATACACATGCGCATGATCAATACGCATACTCATCAATAACACAATACGCACGCGCAATATACTTGCATCAATATCATCGCGCAATGCCACGCGCACGCACTGTCATATATTATATATATATAATGTATGCGCACATACGCGCACGCGCGCACGCTCATATATATATGCATATAATGCGCACGCATACGCACGCGCACGCACACACTGCGCACACCACTAATCATCACATATAATATCAATATATCGTATATTGATATACTGATATACTCATTACTAATAATACACACACGCTGTGGCAATATCAGTATATATATATATGTATTGTATATATTATGTATGATGTTTTTACATCAATTTTTTATCATATATATATATATATATATATATATATATATATGCACACACACACACAATATACATATGTATCATACACGCACGCACGCACACGCACACACGCACACGCACACGCACACACGCACACGCACACGCACACGCACGCGCACACACAGACACAGACACATGCACGCACACGCACACGCACACGCACACGCACACACACACACATGTATACGTATATATACATACATACATACATACATACATACATACATACATACATACATACCATATATACATATATATATATATATATATATATATATATATATATATATATATATATACATATATTTACAGACTTGCCGGAGGGTATGATGGTTTATGCGACATGCTCTCTTCTGATTGCTCGAACAACCTTTTCTGGATTGAACCGAACCATTACAGATAACTGAGGTTGTCAATATATGCAATTCTGTTTATTCTGATTCAGATATCAAATCTTTCTCTTTGGATAGTGAATACTAATCACCAGTCCTTAGAGATCTTAATCGTGTATTCGAAATCCAGATGACAGGCCTTGTCGTCGTCCATGAACTGTTTTGAGGTAAAGCCAATAGCAGATTATAATCAGTCTAGGAAATTTCCATCAGTACATCCACTGTTGCGTTCACGAATGAGGGCAGTGACACAAGGCTTGCTCGGCGTTCTCAGTATGAATGGGTTTAACGGCGTAAATTTAGGTTGGTAAGCGAGTAGAAACGGCAGAAAGACTGTATACACTAGAAGGACCGAATGATTATGAGAATGCATGAACCAACACATGTTAAATTTAAATGATTCTGCTAATAGTCAAAGTTTGTACCATACTTCGACCAAAATTCTAACGTACATACGTGGCACAAGTGATGTCGACCTCGAAAGGCACACAAACAGACAGTGCACTTCAACTTCATGCACTAGAGAGCAATAAAATCGGGGTTAAAATATTGAACGTAACGCATTTGAGACCAAAGCACGTAGAACCAGAAATGTCATAATCCATCAGCCCTATCAGCCAAAAAAAAGTACCTTCATGTGTGCTTTGTATTCACCGCGACTAAACGTGCCCTTGGGAGCCTCCATAAAGTCACCGCCTCCAATATCCACAGAAGCAAACTCATTCTTGGGAGGGTATGACCCTAGCATCTCCTCTTCCTTATTGAGCTCGGCACCCATCTTCTTTACAACACTTATGATTTTAAGTCCGGCTACTAGCGTGTGTTGTACTCGGAAGGTGACACGAATTTTGTATTCGGATCCTCTTTAATCACCATGGGCTTTTCTTTTTGCCGCTGCTTGTTGTTCTGGCTGTAATTGACAGTGAGAATATTTAACCATAACAGCATTTAGTGTATGTTATAGTGTATTGTTTGCAGTAGTGGAGAATATGCTTTTCGTGATATGCCTGACGAGCGCGACCCGCGACTTATATGCACCACAAATATTGTGTGTACAGAATTAAAATGACATGATAGCACAAGCTGGGAATTTGAAAATAAACAACCGCGAGCTCATTTGACACAGAAAAACAAAATGTTTATAGCTTCCCTACCGTCTCTACTTCGAGCACAGCAGACTCGTGCCCGTCCTTGAAGACGATCTCGAGCTTTTGGATCACTACACGGCGATCGTCGTTCGTTCGGGGGTTTGTAGTCTGGGTCTATACCCAGAGCTTTAAGGTATGCGATCATTGCCGGATCATTCTTCTCTTTCTCGAAAAGATCTTGTTGTTGGCCACTCATGTTTGCGACTGCTACCATAGCTACTGATGACAGATATGAGGTAATGAGGATATGTAGACCAATTATCAAGTACTCAACTTAACTGACTAGAACTATATGTAATATAATTTTGACTATTTATATATTTCTAATACGGTTCGTCTGCTGACTGCCTGTGACTCTCACTCTCCGACAGAAGAGACCTAAAAGTAAATACATAGACTGGTTTTTTATACTAAAAAAACAATAATACATATTGAATAAATAAGGATCGCTACGTTTTTTTTTCTCGCCAAACCGTAGGCTCGTAGCCCCGTAGTAAATAGTAAATAGACTCTGACGGTGCGGACTGCGGAGTCTGCGTGCGGACTGCTGCTAATACAAATATTTTTTACAGTATTCTGCTAATGCAGCTTAGGACTGGATGGACACCGGACATTGGACAATCTCGGATAGTGGCAAAGAGATATCGACCAATCCGATTGTCGAAAGTGTAGTTAGTTGGTGACTGCTTGAAAATGCTTTCAGTCTCTCACTCCGTAAAAAAAAAAAAAGCGAGCTGATGAATCAAGGATGTCGATAGTGAATACCACACCATGCACAATGAAAGAAAAAAACTATCAATGCGTCAGGCCTTGGGCAGCGTGGCTATGCGCAGTCATTTCAAAACCTATTTAAGACGCACAGAACAAGCATTCAATTACCTCCGCCGAATTAGCTACTTGAAGTATCGAAAATATAGAGGATTTCTAAGGCGATTTTTTGAAGAGGAAACAAAACATTCACGCTGACG
>LUCW03002268.1:5000-11427 GCA_001586965.3 Sphaeroforma sirkka | reverse complement strand
AGCGAAATGACTATTTCATTCGACACTCATAGTCATACTGGGAACTGTGTCATTTCAGAATCTCGTGCTCTTCACGCCGTTTGTCTGACGAAACTGAATTTGCAGTTCGACTCGAAATTTCTGCGGAGACTGGCTTTTGTTTGTTGCTTACAGTGCCTATTGTATCTTCATGAAAACTGGCTTTTTCTTGCTTAAGTTGCTTGTAGTTCTATTGTATGCATGGCAGCTTTTTTGCTCTTTTCTTGTAGGTTTTGTTGTCCATAATAGCTTTTCTCAGATTGTCCACGTCAGACAAGTCACTGGAATGCAGTGGAGATCTGTTTAGATCACAGGGTGTGTTAATCCCTCCCTCCCCACTGAATTTACTCTGTTCAACCACGATTCAATAAAGATGAGCCGGAATAGTGTAAATTCGAATTAACGGAGAATATATCCAGAATGGAATTTCAATAATTGAAAAAACAATAATAAAAGTGACTCTTTGGATTTAGTAGTAGAAACTGGGTGAATTGTGTATTATCTGGTAGGGCAGGTGATACCAAGTTTTGAAACCTTTAAAAAATTAACTAATCGTTTTACAAGTCAATTTTTTTTGCAAACGGTACTTCAAGGCGTGACGTACAGAACTGAGGAGCTACGCTAAAAGTTATGAGACCTTATAATAGTAGGTCCTTAGAAACATTGTAGTCGTCGGCAAGAAACAGACAGGCTGGTATATGCGTCGTTCAAGTGTACAGTCAAACATTTTCAGGAGGTACTGAATGCACTCGGGGCTCGGACAGGTAGGATCAGTTGTCGACCCTGCACTCGGACTAGTGGTAGTGGACCACTGGGACCAACCTTTCACTACAAGCTACTCGATTTCTACTTAATTAATACCTAACTATCGAATCAGAGCTCATCCTTACTTCCTTCTCCGATTAGAATATTGTCATGTTTGTCAGTGAGGCCTTGTCTAACATTTTCCTTTCTAATCGCTTTGACTTTGTCGACCGGCCATAGACCCATAAAATGAATCAGAAAAAACACCCTCGAATCTATTATCTTGAAGACAATTGAAGTCACATTCCTTGTATAGCTTCCACATCGTTTTTTTCGGTCTAAAAACGTTAAGCAGTTTGATGAGCTGATTTTGTTCGGCACCTACACAGATACGTCAGTTCACATTAATACTCAGACATTGTATTTTTGATTGACAATTCAGCACAAGTCTCGATATCTGTGGCCACATTCTGTCTGTAAAAGCAGAATGAGCAATGGTATGACTATTTGTTTGTAGTGAGTATGGTAGAAAGAATATACAAATTTCCTTTCAATTGGGCTGCATACTTACAGCCATTAATAACAACAACAACCAAGCACACTCTCGTCACGGAACGTTACCCATATTGTGCTGATGTTTCGGCATCTGCCACCACTTCTGCATCATATCACGAGTCCATTGGGTATTTTTGGCAAACCAGACGCCAGTATTCAACTGCCACCCACCAGGATCATCAGCGATGAGGAACTCTTTACCCTCCTACAAAAAGTCAAAACGAAACTTAGATATGTAGAGGACAAGTGTATAACTACTTCATTAAAATAGAAAAATGTGAAGCAAGGCAAGTTTTGTATTCATGAATCAAGCCCGATTCTCGAAAGTGCTTCCAAACTACAATACAACAGGTAGCACCAAACCATCATACCCCTTGAGCTATGATGGACTCCAAAGTGATGTCTAGATTTGTAATCACAGCGTCTGAATCGATCCACATGACCCACTCGTGATCAGGCATATGCCGCGGAACAGCGTTCACTTTGTTCCACGTCACGGCCGAATCCCAGAAACCCTGCACATTGAGTATTATTTAGTGAAAAAAGACAGCCGAAATTGTGATCATTGGCCAAATAATTTGCAATTAAGAGTATAGCTTCGGCGTACGCTGGAATATGTGAACCGGTTCACCAATCTCTGCCGAGTTGACAGGCTTTCATCATGTGAAACGTGCGTGTATCTTACTCGTTCCATATCCCAGTCGAGCGTCGAGTCTCTGTATACATAGAAATCATATCCATGTTTCTTCGCGTAATGCTTTTGACTAATCTCTGCAAGATTTGCATATTGCGCGATATTGGGCGTATTCAGAGTCACCATGGCAATTTTTGCATCCCCACGACGAGGGTCTCCCGATTCTCGATTTGATTCGGAACTACCTACAATGGTAAGTTACAAAGTGAGATGGTAAGTGCTCAAGCTGTGACACAACAATACGCAGCGGTGTTATCATTATCTATTTCTTCGCGGAGAAAGCATAACATAAAAGATAACGTGCCAGCGCAATGCATTCATGGAATCCACCCTTAGAACTCTGTAGAAATATGGCTAATATTTGGTCTATGAACGAGTTTTCTGGAGACACCGACCAGTTCACACACCGAATTTGTAAATGTCGTAATCCGGAAAGAGCTCGACAGGCATATAAGAACGTTGCGGTGGGATCCACTCCCCTTTCTCGGTCAAAACTTCCCACTCTTCGACAGGTGTAGCCCTGGAATGCAATTCATAGATCAGAATGTATCTCGTGATAATTCTATCAATGCCAGGCAACGTACATCCCTAACAGACTAGGGGTATAGCTGATTGAAATAAGCAATAAACAATAGTAAGATGCGAAATTGCAGACAAAAGTCTAAATCTACTCACATACACAGTTCCCTGAGAAACCTTGCCGTCAGTATAGAGCGCAAAGCCATCGTTCGCCTTTATCTGGCTCCATCAGCAACACAGATTCATCCGAGCCTTCCATTTGCACTTCATAGGATGCAACTGAATTGCCACTGTACTCGTCCTTCCGTAGCGAATAGAGGTACTCTTCAGCCTACAAAATACAGACACTGATTAATCGTCTATACATCTGCAACGAAATGCAGAACCGAAATAATTTGTTAGGCGAACACGCAAAAAAAAAGGAAGATTGCTACACAATTATACTATGTAAGTGTGTACCCTATTTTTTGTTAAAGTCATCCGGTGAATCGCCGATGAGAAAGAAAACCTGACCGTCCGTTTCATACTTCAAGCTACGTGGCACAAACCTTCCTTTCGCCAGTGCGAAATCATTATGAGCTGCGATTGTAGGAAGGAGTACACGCATTGTGAAGGTTACTAGTCGGCATATCGGCCCTTCCTAAGCGTAGGCTTGTTGAAACATACCACTCCATCTTATAAAAGAAAGAACCCTAGAAACAAATTGAACAGCAGATGTCTCAGTAAAAGTCCAAATGATAGCGGATCCAGAAGCATGCCCAGAACTATGGTGAAGTGCAGGTTTAATATGGATACACACTTCTACACTTTTCAGCTCCGTATGCGAACACCGTTACCCTACATTTCGATCGTGTTGTGCACTGCGTACACGCTAAGAAATTCAAAAAAATAAATGTTGGACATATCTCCTTTAATAAGAACGATATAATGTTTCTTTATTTGACAAACATGCTTGAGAATTGTATCTAGATACACAATCCAAGAGCATTTACATATTTATATACACATATAAATACTATCAGTTTATGCATTTACGAAATATCCGTGATACTACAGAACTTTGTATCCGCTTTTCATGCGAAGGGTGACATATATAGACATATATGTTGTAAAATTGTGCGCATACTCTTTTTGGTATCGAGTATGCGATTTCAGCGACATACAATTTGTGTGCATTCATGAATTTAATCCAAATTTACTTGGATATATATGAAGTATCACAAGCCATACGGATGGTTTCATACTGTGCTCAGCGAAAATACAGAAAAGTTGTATGTGTTACTCAGAAATTTCGGGCACAAATTGACCGTCATAAAACAACCTGTTTGTGGATTCGTACCTGGATTGTCAAACTTGAGCCAGCTTTCGAACTGTTTCAAAACTACTTTCCTCCTCCCATTTGCCTCTAAAAGTTCCACAACACCATCTCCCCTGGATATTTCTTCGTACTCAATTTCTGATAGACCCCCATCGGTTTCGACCCACCTTGTATGATAAAGTAAGAGAACATAAGATAAGGTCAGCACCTGGTGCCCGACTATGCAACAGATATAGTTGAAAGTAGTACATGGCGACGTAAGAACAGTCACTGGCCAATACACTACTGCTAATTGCAGCACATACAAAACAGTACATCAGAAATCTAATCTGAACTTGAGATAAATCTATGGCAGCATATAAATGTCCACTTAAGTTGGATGCAACCACTCTACGAAATTACTTAGTACGCGAATATAAAACTTGATGGAAACCGTAATAGCGCGATCATTTGTATCGGTAGGACTTGCAAGCGAGCAACGCGATATCAAAATCAAAATTCCCATACGCAAAATAACAGAAAATTTCAAAACTTGTAAATAGAAAAAATAAATAGTCCACCGTCAGCGGAGAAGCATATGTCCAGACATACATGGATTCGATGGCACAGAAGTACGCAAGATCTACAGAGAAGCTACATGGATTCGCATCGATAAATTATAGAAAATCAAGGACAGAATTCCAGATACTGAGATAGCAGCACTTCCACAAGACTTCTTGAAAGTTTGAGCCATTTTTCACCATGGATGAATACACAACTAGTTCTTTGGTAGGTCAACTTTCAGATGGCAAACGCGTACAGCCAAGGAATAGATGCAATATCAATAACAACATAGCGTATCAATTGAGATTGCATTTATGTATTCCACTCGCATCAAAGTCCATATGAACACCATGAATCAAGGATCCGTCTTCACGGGAGATCAGATACTTAATGGAGGATTAATCTGTCAGCAAAAAAAGTCCTTACATCGAGAATGAGGCAATCGCAATAGGCTATTCAACAGAAGTATCGTACAAGGGAAGCCCGGAATTGAACCGCACTATTGGGCTGGCATTCAAAATGATCAACACACAGAAACGCATATATCGTCTGTCGCTCCAAAATAGATGATTCCACACAAGTATTGTCCGTGGCCGCAGAGTTCATTAATACATGCATATGTATCATACTCGTCGAAATGAAATAAGGAAGAGTTTACGCATTTTTTTTGCAAATAGGTATAAATTTTATACAATGAAGCAAGCGAGTTTATTTTTACAACAAGTACAAAGTATCACAGGAGTGCACGTATATACAGACTTATGCGTATATTTTGAGCACACAACGACGATATATCCAAGATACATCAACAATTTTGAAAATACAAATATATTCATAAGACAATCACACAACATTGGCACATTCGTGAACATGTCTACATCCCAGTACGAGTTAACATCGTGGCATACTTTTGTATATTACTATATTGACCCTCTTTGGTATGCGATCTTTCAAAAATGGTTAAGTGCACCGAAAGATATCGAATCATTTCATAAAATATAGAAGTACTCTACGAAACTGTACATATATGACTAGTTCTCTTTGCTCGAGTTCCTTTATTTCCATTAAAAAATCCCGCACAAGACACCTGGATATCTAAATCCATGCTACACTTGATAATGGCGAACAATACAAATCCAACAGGCCGATCTATACTCATAAACACTTTGTAGTCATCAGGCTGTTTAAAAAACTGTAGCAGAGTTTCATTGGTATGTATGCACTTATATATACGTGCAAACAATCAACGTCGGTGTATTGTGATGTACACAACTTGTGTGTGAACACAAGTTTACAAAAATACGGTTGTAAATAATCGTATGCCTTCGACGTTCACTAACTTTATATATATATATATATATATACACACACACACACACACACACACAAATACATATATATATGTATGCATACTCTATATATATATATATATATATATATATATATATATATATATATCAACAGATCTAAGTATACTGATAGCAGGGTGCACCTGAAATACGTGTACAAACACATGTGCAATAACTCACAAGCCAACTCGAGCTTGCAATATTATCCTAGTTGTGTGAGTGTACCTCGATGATATTCAATCGTATCAGCCAGTTTGAAAGCACACTATACAAGAAGAAGAGTAAGAACTGCACATCAACATAATCTCATCCCGATTGACGACAGGGTATGTGCACCTTTCAACAGGTGCACACACTTGTGTATAGTAAATAATAGTGGCGTCCTTAAAGAATATCCACAGCCATTCGGTTGTTTATGAACACATCACACAATATGTCCACATGGAAGTAGATACGGTAAAAAGTATCTTTAAAAGTTGTACACACAGTCACATGAGGCGATTAAAAACTCACTTGTTGTTGCCGTTTTGGTGTACATCGACGATACGAAATTCACCACCAGGGCTCTCCCAGTAGAAGTATTTTAACGCGTAATGCTGTTTAGCCGCCTCTTGGGACGCAGCCGTGAGTTGCAAAGCGCCAAACGCTAAGTATAGAATATAAGTCCACATAGTGGATGTGCCGAGA
>LUCW03002266.1:72500-88926 GCA_001586965.3 Sphaeroforma sirkka | reverse complement strand
ACAATTACCATCAACTTGATGCTCGATAATAATTTAGTAAATATGCAGTCTGTTTGTTGATTTAGAATGTAGTCTAACATGGGCTATCCAGTATGATATTAGCAGCAAGCAATAAATCGGAATACAAGGCACTTTATTTCTAATGTAGAACTCGATCGAAGTTCGGGACGTCTTCACACTTGTCTTGTGATTCAAAGTGAAAGCTGACGAACTACGATATGTTATGTGGAGTACGAGTCAACATTCTACTTTTTCAAATTTTATATGTGAAACGCCAGTCCAGGAACTGCTTTAATTGAGGTGAAGAATGCGGTTAACTCGGTCACAACCATTGGCGACAAGGGTGATTGGATTATCAATGAGAGATGTGCAGGTTACATACATACATATATATATATATATATATATATATATATGTGTGTGTGTGTTTCTATATGTTTATAATATATATATATATATATATATATACATATATATATATATATCTGAATGTTTACTTTATTATTTCGTCTCACAAGTCCACACACGCATGCACTATGTATTGTAATTCATCGAATACAGTTTCAAATGAACTAATGCAACGGTTATATTGCAGTTCAATAATACACACAGCAGAACTATACCGTCTGCAAGTAATCTGGATCCTAATTGGGATCATCCTGTATGGTTACGCTATCATTGTACTGTCATATCATTTTTTTGCGAAGATGTACTTGTATACACAATATATACTAGCGTTATATATCGAATGAGTACAGATTCAATCTATTCTTGGTCGCTAACCGATGAGACGTGAGGCAAACTGTACTGGTTTTGTTTCATACCCGCTTATTAATACTTGTCTTTTCTTCTTAGCTATTCTTTAGCTAGTCGCTCTTATAACAAAGAAATAGACAGAAACAGACTGATCTAAACAACATGGATCTACACCAACGCACAAAGCCATTAACAGCGATGTTATTATTAAAAAGCATACCAAATACTGCCAATAATATCTTATTTTTTGTCTATTACAAATAGTTTTACAATTCATATATACCGAGAGCTACAATAGGTAAGGAAAAACTAGTCAAGATGCACACGACCGGACGCAGTACTGAGGTTCGCCTAACAAACCCGCATAGACCAAGGGAATTTATAGTACCACAACTATTCTTTATTATAGTTTTCAAAACTTTACTTAGATCCGGTTGTACCAAATACATTAATATACCGAGATACATACCCGTAACCGCTAAGACTCGTTAGTTAGCCACCTTAAGGAGGGGGTGTGCATTTTTCACACAATAAATTGATCGAGTAGGTGTACATTGACATAGATGACTTCCCACTTCGCAATATAATCGACCAGCCATATACTATGATATTTCTATACTAATATACTCTGTAAATAACTATGCACGAACGGTTAAAGTAGCTCTTCAATTAGCACAGTCCCGTATTTGTGATTAGTACCTACTGCTTAGTAGTACGCTTGTTTATGGACCACAAAATGGCTACATATATCTCTATTTACATACTGCTGGGGACCTGGGCCACGCTGGGGCGCTACATAGCCGCTGGGTCGATCATCAGGCCCAGAATGACCCTTGGAGTAGGAATAGTGGATTTCTTTGGCTAAAAGTGTTGAATTCAGAGGCTATGCTGAAAGCTCTGCTATTTTAAAATTCATTGGTTAACTCATTGGATTCAAATTTGTTTTATTTATAAAATTATAAATAAACATTCATGTGCATAAGTATTAAAACATTTAGACACTTTACTCTCTCTTGTTGTGTGTGTGACGCGTGTCGAACTGCGAATACTGAACACTCAACACTACACTCAAACAATTCACACTTCATCAGTAGTCTTTGACAAGTCGCGGCCCTCTGCTGGATTAGGCCCAGAGTCTCGAACGGAAATCAAGGTTTCATCGTAGCGCAAATCGTAAATTTAGTGAGTAAGTGAGACCCTAAAGTCCTAAACCCTAATCCAGAGAGCAGAGGACCGTGAACAAATTCTCACAATCTAGTATCAGCCTCTCAGTCCCAGACTCTCAGGTCCACACTGACTCTACAGGCTATAAATAAATACACTGACGAAAGTTACATTACGAATGCCATAAATGCCAAATGTCAAGTAACAGAATGGTTTTTCCTAAAAAAGGTCTGTTTGACTCCATACAGTGATCACTGAACAGTCTGTGACAAGGAGTCACCAACACACTATTTAAAAAAAAAAGAATTAAAGACAACAACTCACAACTTCTCATGTGACTTGTGACTTTGAGTTTGTAACTCTTGTCTGTCAAATGTCAAATGTGAAATGCCAAATGTCAACATTCATAGCTATGTACATAACTACATATTTTATATTTTACATAGTCTTCTTCATTATAATAAATACAACATATATAATTGTATATATGAAAAAAAACTAAAAAAGAACAAAAAAACAAATATTGTTTCAATTGTTTTGTGAATAAAAAAAAGATGGCTACATATTTTACTTTTTTTAAAAAAAAAATAAAAAAAAAGTTACTATAATGCCATAGCCCTCTAAAATATACACTATGTATGTGCCTTCTAAAAATATGCTTCCTTTTATATTTCTGTCTCTTATGGGAGAGACAATCAAATTATCAACTCTAGTCGTAGACTCGTAGTAGAGATGTTTTGTTAGATATTTAAAAAAAAAACCGAAATAGGAAAGTCGAAAACAATCGATGCGCAACTTAAGCTCAGCATGCTCCGGTGCTCATCCCCTACGGCTCGGAGCAGTTATGATCTTAATAATATAAACTGATCGACTTTTTTTTAACATTGTTTTGGGCTCTTTGTCATAGCAATTGGAGTCGTGGAGGCGGCGTGCACACAGTCAGATTGTTTTTTAGCGAATCAAAATTGATCTAATGAGGACTATGAGACATGAGTGCAAGTCTACTCACTACTGCTTTATATATCTTGTTTTTTTTGGTTTGGTTTTAATAAAACAAACGAAATAAAAATTAGGAACCATAAGCCAGACAGTCAGACACGGCACACAACAAGTCGACAGCTAAATATGTACTAAATATTGCATAGTCACAACTCCCAACTTCACAACTCGCAGTCTCGCACGGTTGCACACAGGAAGAAGAAGAGGGCACTCGGCACTCGGCACTCTCGGTAGAGGCAGGAGGCGATAGACTATGAACTCTTGTTGTGAACTTGTGAAGTCGTGAACATACCAGCGTAACCAGCCCAAGACCACCAGGCCCCAGCCTCCAGGGCCCCTGTGCCCCAGAGCCCCAGAGCCCTAGAGCCCCAGCCACACCAGGTCCAGGAGTACAACAACGTGAAGGAACTTCAATGTCTCAACGAGGTTACTCGAGAGCCGAGAGGTCGATTCCGGATTCTGCACTTCTGACATCCGAATTCCGATTTCCGAATCCTAAACAAGAAGCGAAGATAAATACTGTGTATGAAGATATTTAAAATTTTTTTTTTCTGTTTGTTTCCGACATGTTCGATATGTATTTTTATTTATGATATTGTTTTTTTTAAACAAAAAAATAAATAGCTTACCTTTTATTTGCTTTAAAAGAAAAGATAAGAAACAATCAAATAAAAATTTGTTTATAATACTTTCCGACCAATCCGAAATTGTCTATAACCATAATAGAGTGTAATGTATCAAACTCGGTCAAATTTTTTTGTTAGCCCAAAATCAGAGCCGCAGAGAAGTAGACTCAAGACTCTTGAGCCTCAAGTCTCAAGAGTCTCATTCTCTCAGAGAGTGACCGCTATTCGGCATACGTTCAATGAGTGGTTTGTTTTTTGTTTTTTAAAAAAAATAAAACGAAGAATAATCGATCATGTCCCAGACAAACCAGAGTCGCCAGAGTCCAGACCTACACTCGCGTCTCACAGTGACAACTGACTAGAACTGTAATGGGTCTGTGACAGTCACACTGGTTGCTCTTTTCTAGAACAGTTTTGAAAAAGAAAGGAAATAAAAAAAGAATATGTGACTATGTGTCTGCGTCTACTGTTCAAAGTTCTGGGGACTTGGAATTGGTTTACAAAATTTGCAGTAAAATGATTTGCTTATCCGATACATTATGAGCAACTAAAAACAATGAGTAAATAAATATTATAATTAAACATTTATCTTTTTTTGACTATTATTACTCGTTCTTGACTTCTTGTGCGCAAAAGCTCGCAGCTCTGGCTCAATGTTTCTTTCAAGAAAGTGAAATGCGTTGGTCCTCGCCTTCACTTCTGAAGGCCGGAACTTCGGAAGGCACTGTAACTGTGGCGAGTTCATGACGACTGGCGCGGGTCAGCGACTCAGCGGGTGCTGCAGGCAGTGTCAGTGTCGAGTGTCAGCGGACTGTCAAATGTGAAATGTCAGCCTGTCAAACAAATATAGAAAAAAATGACCTATGGTCTTTTATAAAACAAAATAGATTAATAAAAGCATTTGCTTTTGTTTTTTTTTTTGGAAACCCGGAATTCGTCGCTCTTTTTCTACTTTTAGTTTTGTTTCAAAAAACAAAATACACAAACAAAACAAACAAACCAAACCCAAGTGAGAGTTCGACAGGGCGCATGACCACGAAACAAAATGCGAGAGCATATATTTGCAACCAGTTTGAATTTTGAGGTATATTATGCAATCAGATATGCATTGACATGTCCTATATAAGCCAGTGCAAATGCGCTTCTTAACTTCAGAACTATTAAATTGTGATATAGTCACAGTTAACGCGACTACTAGCACAATGAGAGTCCACACACTAACAACAATTATTGCACTTGCTGCCACCGTGATGGCTCAAGGTTCCGATCCAGGCCCCACGCCAACACCGTCAGTATCTTCTTTTGAGGTGACAACACTTGCCCCTACACCAACGGCATCGTCTTCGGAGGCACCTGTCGCTACACCGGAACAGCTACCTGCCGAGTCACCGGAGGTACCTGCTGAGTTACCTGCCGAGTCACCTGAGGTACCTGCCGATTTACCTGCCGATTTACCTGCCGAGTCACCTGAGGTACCTGCCGATTTACCTGCCGAGTCACCTGAGGTACCCGCCGATTTACCTGCCGAGTCACCTGAGGTACCTGCCGATTTACCTGCCCAGTCACCTGAGGTACCTGCCAAGTTACCTGCAGAGTTATCTTCAGATTTACCTGCCAGTACACCAACCGCATCTCCTACCCCATCAGCAAGCGAGTCAACGGAACCCGTGGTAGTAATCACACCGTCTGCCACTGCTACGCCGTCTGCCACTGCTACGCCATCTGCCTCTCCCACGTCCATGAATGCTGCTGTCACACCTACCTCCACTGTCCCTGGTAGTGACTACATCACCTGTGCGATTAAGGAGATCGAAAGCCCCCTAGGCTGTGATGCGGTTCAGGACGACAAGTCGTGTTGTTGTCGATACAGTTGGAGCTGTGGAAATCTAAACAAATGCACCCCCTCATTCTGTTGCAAAGAGACCATCCCGACGCCAACTCCTCATCCTTCACCATCCAGCACTCCCAGTTACGAGCCGGTTGATAATTACATCAATTGTGCTGTAAAGAGGTCGGAGGGTGGCTTCACATGCGGCGGTAGTAAAGTAGTAGACAAAAAGAAGGAGTGCTGTCGTTGGGCTGACGAGTGCGGTAGTTTGAGTAAGTGTACCGACAGCTACTGTTGCACTGACGGTGCTTCTTACCCTAAGCCATCGCCTTCTGCTAAACCTCAAGATTACTCTATCAAGTGCCAAGAGAAACATGGCATCTATTGCCCTGTAGCCTCCGAGTTAGATGCCAGCAAGAAGTGCTGCGAGTATCCCGGCGCATGTGGAGATCTTAAAAGTTGCAAGTCAGACTATTGCTGTACTGAATCTGGCCCACTTCCACCACCAGATACCGTAGGAGCCTGTGATTGTGATGGAGCAGTAATTGATAAGATTTGTTACTCGTCACTAGAGGCGGCTATCGAAGCTGCATCAGATGGTGATATCATCTACGTTGGTGGTGATATCGAGGTAGACGCGCCTATTCAATTTACACAAAGCCTGTCCTTCAGTGGTGTGCTTTGTGACGGTGAGCGGGCGCAGATTATCGCCACTTTCGATGAGGTTGATGGAGCCATCTTCGAGGCTGTGAATGAGGATGAACAGGAAGTGAATTTTCTGCACCTGGCTATCACCAGTGAGGATGACAACTCGGCTGCTGCGTTCCACTCTCTTGGCAGTGTCACTGACGCTCCTAACCAGGGAGTGACCATGAACTTGACGAATGTTTGGATTCATGACATGTACAGTCAAAGACCTGGTGTGGGTATTTTTATCGGAACATCCAAGGGATTGACTGTTGACGACAACTGTTATTTCTACAGCTTAACTATGAGCACAACCGAGATGGATATGTATGCAGGTGGAGCTGCTATTGCTGTTGTCTATCTACCCGAGGGCAGTGAGATCAATATTGCTGGTTCTTTCAAGGACAACAGTGCGTTCTATCCCGAAGCATCATTGCATAGTGGTGGTGGTGCGATCTACATGGACTACATGGAGGGAGATGTAACGTTCACAGCTGCCTTCGAGAACAACTCAGCCAATCAGGGCGGAGCCGTTAATGTGCAGGGTGTGCTTGGTAATATGATTGTGGATGGTTACTACTCTGAGAATCACGCCATCGATGATGGATACGGTTCACGAGCTGGTGCATTCCGTGTGCTCGAGATTGAGTCCTCAGGCACTGTTATCTTCAACGGCTCTTTCATTGGTAATACTGCTCAAGGACGTGGAGGTGCCATCGCCACCAACATACACAGGTCAGGTAGCAAGATGTACTTGGATGGTATCTTCCAGAACAACGTAGCATCGACTGTCGGTGGAGTGTGGAGCATGTGGTCTAGCACCCAATTGAATGGTATGGTCCAACTCGACGGCGACAGTATCTTCGAAGGTAATTTGGCCGTGTATGATGATTCCGATTCTGGTATCTACGATATCGCTCAAGGGGGTGAGACAGATAAGCTTGCCGAGGACGAGTGGTTCGGTCGAACAATCACCATCAACTAGATGCTCGATAACAATTTAGAACATGCAGTCCGTGTGTCTGATCTAGAGCGTACTAGATATTATTAGGAAACAATAAATCAGAAAATATTGAATTTTTTTTTGTCGTGTGGATCTTGTAGTGACTGTTTGGGCTGGTTATCACCTGTTTCTCTGCGCGTATAGTGTACGACATTATATATATATATATATATATATATATATTGTATATAATTATTGTATATTATATATATCATAGATATATTTTTATATAAATGTTGAACAAAGTAGTACATTTATTTCCTATAATCACTGGTTTCAGCCTAAAACAATCGACAGTGTCGCGACTTCGATATCTTACGCAATTTGCGTACGAGGGGTGTAAGTGACGGCGACTACTTTCAGCAAGCAGAAGATACGGATATGGGTTATGGGTTTAGGGTAATAGGGGCAAGCTTATGAAAGAGTGTCATACAGCAATCTGCCAATCTTCATATGGCGCTCTCTATGCCGCTGCCTTGCAGACACGCCATTACAAGACATGAGAAACTTAAGTCGTATTATAATGTTTTACACCGACCATCTTTACCGCCCCATAT
Source organism: Sphaeroforma sirkka (assembly GCA_001586965.3). Classification (NCBI taxonomy): domain Eukaryota; class Ichthyosporea; order Ichthyophonida; genus Sphaeroforma; species Sphaeroforma sirkka. The sequence goes on along the minus strand of LUCW03002266.1, from coordinate 81,306 downwards.
GCTTCTGTATGTCTCGGCAGAGTACGGGAGGTTTTTTTAGGGCCATATAATGCGAAATTGGCAGAAGCTGACTCATTTGTTCGTGATCGAATACTCTTCGACTGGTGTTCACGACTGTGTATTGAATCTTTGGCGCAGCTGCACTTTTTGAATCTGGAAGTGGGGTTTGTCGCACAAGTTTTGTGGTCGAAAAGAGACAAGTGACCCGATTTATAAGTTTGTCCAGCAAATGATGTACATAATACACTGCAGCAGCGGCCGATGCTCAATTCACATTCGAGAACATCGAGAGCAACCAGGCACATTCATTACATATTTGCGGATTTGACAGAATATATATATATATATATATGATTGTATAAATACTGTCTTAAATGCAGGTACATAACGCGATGAATAATAATATATTGATCAATACACACACTTCCAGCTGCATACATACATAAACCTTGTCTCATGTCTACATCTGTATATACGTATAGATTGAGAGATACCTTTCCTGTTGATGTCTTGGGCAACGGTCCGAAAATGACACTGGTAGGGCATTTGAAACCTGCCAGTTCTTTCCGGCAGAAGTTAATTAGATCCTCTTCGCTCAGCTGCAAAGTGTGAGGTGTTTCGGTTGACTCTCTCTACCCCATGATCACCAAGCGACTGGGTACCAACAACCCTAGTCAATCTCTACTGAGAAGTACGATATACACAGTCCTCTTCATGCAAACATAGCATACGTGCTGTACCATTATAAGTTAGAAGTTCTATACCTTGGTTTTTAACGATCCTTAGGGTACTGATATGGTTTATAAAAGCGATTGTACATGCTACTGCCACCCGCTAAGTGGGGGACTGTTGGCTTTGTTTCTGACTTATGAAGCGACAACCGACAAATAAAACTTTAAGCATTGGTTCTGATACAAATATATCCGTTATTAAACGTTATGCATGAGATTATTCGCAAGTGTTTTTTGACGTATAAATAGAGATACATGGAGTATGCATATATATATCGAACGGCAAATCGCCAGTAGTCGTTATGCAGTGATATACATATTAAAATTTGTATTATCGAAGCGTATTTAGACTGCTGGTGTCAAGCCTTGCGAATACATAAAGCCATATAGAAACAAAATTGCCCAGATACATAGCCATATAGCCAAATAGATATATATATATATTTATATACGCATATCATTTTATCATATTTTATTATTTATATCTTAAATTTTATAATATATATACATATATATTATAAAATATAGGAATATATGATATATATATATATACATATATATTATAAAATATAAAAATATAATATGATATATATATATATATATATACATACACATACAAATACGAGATGAACCTTCTCAACCGAAGGGGGCAAATTGATTCGCACCAGCTTACACATTCAGTTGCTATATACATATTCGTATACATATGCCTAATCATTGTATCGACGTAACAACTGGGTTGTGAAATATGGAAAATACATGTATTTTTGTTATAAACTTATACTGAGCGAGTGTCGGCAGCCTACATTACTCATATACTAGGCGTTTACGTTGATTTGGCATTTGCGATAATCATTTGTCGGTATCATTCGATATTATACGTAAATGGGTGTGAAAATGCACTATTCGATATATGCTATTTTACGTATATGCGAGTTTACGTATCATACCGACATGCCCTCAGCAATCTCCACAAATGCGCAAGGCGTCTCTCCCCATTTCTCATGTGGTTTCGCCACAACAGCAGCTGCAGGAATATGTAAAAAAAAATAAAAGTACGTTTATAGCGATAACATGCAATATAGATTCTGTTTACGTAACACAAGCACGGATAGATAGATATGCATGCACATGTATACTAAATTACGTAACACACATACACGAGTAAGCTCGTCTTGCATATATACATACATATGCCACATACACCATATAATCAACCCTATACATATACTTACACACCATACATAACCAAACCCTATACACATACTTATATACCATATATAACCAAACCCTATACACATCCCTATATATCATATAATCGAACCTTATACACATACATACACAATACATCTTGCACTTTGCATACCCTCGCCTACAGCCGGGTGGTTGTAGATGGCACGTTCCACTTCTACGGAGGAGATGTTCTCACCCCCACTTATGATCAAGTCTTTGGACCGGTCCTTCAGTTCAATGTAGCGGTCGGGATATAGCACACCCAGATCCCCGGTCCAGAACCAGCCATTCTATAAACAGAATTCGGAGATATTGGATATGAGAACAGCAGTGTACTATATTGACGTTATTCAAAAGGGATTTATGGACCGCTCAGAACCAGCCGTTCTAAGAATAGAATTCGGAGATATTGGATATGAGAACAACAGTGTACAACCAAAATATCGTGATGAAGTGTGTATGTTGATCTTTTGTGAAAGGATTTTTGGACCTATCCCAGGACTTTGGTTCAGAACCAACATTTCTAAAAATGGAAAACGCTAAGATAACAGCACAATCATGTATATTCAGGTTCAGTGCTAAAGCCTCTAAAAAGTGATCACCACGAAGCTCTGTTCAGTGATTCGTCTATTGTACAGCCAGTTTCTTACCTTGCACCCTTATCTCTCCCAATAAACACAACATAAAAGTACAAACAACTCAGATTATTAAAACATACCTACACCGATAATGACATAACACATACCAACAACATAGAAACCATTTTGTATCTTGAAACTGCCCTGGGTTGCGTTCTTATACTTCAGATACTCTTTCATGATAATAACCTTTATATATATATAAATATATATACATATATATATATATACCAAACTACACGAATAAACCTGCATATACCAACTAACCTACACACAAACACATCCACCACTAACATACACGCATAACACATCACAAACTCGAGTAAGTTCCCACTCCATCATACTTTGAAGGTGTCCTGTGCGGCTTCCTTATTCTTCAGATATCCTTTCATAACAACAAACGTACGCATATACCTACCAATAACATACATATACCTATACATACTATTTATAATACCTTGAAGCTTTCCTGTGTGGCCTCCTGATTCTTCAGATATCCTTTCATGACAATGTTACCCCTCATGACTATCTCGCCCATGGTCTGACCGTCGTTTGCCACCACCTCACCTGTGGTTGCATTGAGCACAGACAACCCTTCTTGCACGGGATATGCCACTCCCTGTCTTACCTGCATACGTTATTGTACGACAAATAAGTATGTATTAGAATAAGGTTCGGTAGGATACCATATGATATGCATATAGGAAAGCATATGACGAAAAAAGTATAATATATATATATATATATATATACATTACACAACTCATAGTTCCGAGCTTAATACCTTTAGCCTGCCGTGAGTACCATCTCCTTCCCAATTGTCTTGCCAGACATTGCACACAGCCGGACCGTATGTCTCTGTGAGGCCATACGAATGCACTAACTTGAAACCCAACGTTTCAATTGCACGGATGACACTGGGGGGGGGCGGAGCACCAGCGGTCATTATATTGACAGTCCTGTCCAGTACTGTGTTTTGTGGATGATAAGTGAGTACATTTGAGGAATATATATATAAATATACATTTGATATATATATATATATATATATTTGAATGCATATATATATATATATATATATATGTATGTATATATATATACATAAACATGTATCTAACTCTATACATACATTAATATATAATATATATATATATATATATATATTAATTAATATAAATATAAAAAAGCATACAAATAAATAAGTAAATAAATAATATATACACTCATTTAAGGATATATGTAGTTATATATATATATATATATATATATATAGATATACTTGCGATCGGTTAAACTATAGCATCAATGAATATGATACTGATAAGTTTGTCTGGAACTGGTGATATGGACACAGTACTGTTGTGTATCAACCAATGGTATTGAACGCGTTTTTAATTTGGCGAGTCGACAGGTTCAATACGTTGATAACGGTAGATATGCATGCACTCAGTCGCAAGTCCCATTCACACACCCAAGGTTACATAGACGTACTATTTACTGTTCGCAATTTGACTGTTCTTTTTTTTATATGAAAATTTTCCCTCAAATGGAACTTAATCTATATTAGACAAGGCAGGACCATGGTAGACGTACCTCTACCTATGCAAATGAACCAAACAGCTCGTTATCTATATAACTATGCACAAATATACGTATATCTACATACATAAATACATACATAAAAAAAGAAAAGAAATATACATACATACATACATACATACACACACACATACCGTTCTCAGCAATCTCCTGGTGCTGGTAGTAGTGTGTCAGCATATTCAGAACAATCGGAGCAGCACACAGAGCATTCACTCCGTGACGATCGAAAGCACTCACAATGGCCTTGGCACTGACAGATCTTAAGCAGACATGTGTGCCTGTGCGATGATAGGTGGGAAGTACAGCTGAGTATAGTATATAGTCACGCATGTATTTTCATATAGGCATATATATACACGTACACACGTACACACACACACACACACACACACATATATATATATATATATACACATATAAAATAAAAGAATCCATGCGTGCTTACCGCCGAAGGCTGTGACAGTGTAGGGGAAAGTCCAACCGTTACAGTGGAACAGTGGCAGAGTCCACAAGTACTTTGTGTTGTGATCCAATCCACTAACCATGCCGTTACCAACAGCGGCCAAGTAGGTACCTGCGTAAAGTGATATACGCAAGTTTCACTACTGCTACATAATATATATCAATTTGGGGCTGACAGCTCTGCGTGTTATTACTGCTTGATACCGTTTACTAATGTGTGATAAAAGATAAAGGTTATATTTTGTTTGGAAATGTACACTCATGTGGAATACGTTTAAAGTTTACTTCAACTTGATAATGTACATTGAAACGTGTCAACAGCTCAACTGTCGAATTGAGCTTGAAATCGCATTCTAACGCGTGTTCAAAAGTGCAACGTTTTCCTAATTCATGACATTTTACATAAATGTGTATTGTGGTAGCCTCATAACAATACACAGCTTCTTGCTATTCCTTCATGTCTAAGCCAAGGCAGTTTTAAGTAGGATACGTGTATAACGTTTAACTAAAATTGATTTTAATATCTCGATATAATATAATCTCCTGCATTGGTAGTATAGACGCGCAAAACGTTACATGCCACCACTTAATATTATAACATATATATCATCGAAGTATGTCTCAAATTGATTTCAATATCTCGATATAATATAATCTCCTATATTGGTTGTATAGTACGCGCAGAACTTTATGTGCCACCACTTAATATTGTAACATATATACTATAACATATATTATAATATATACGCGCACAACTTTATGCCACCACTTAATATTATAACATATATAATATAAATTAATATATATATTATAATTTTGAAGTCATAGTATATATTATAACTTAATATATATTATAACTTAATATATATATTATAATATTTAAGTTATAACATATATTAAAACTTAATATTATAACATATATGTTCTCGAAGCATGTCTCTGTGCAGTCTAATAAGTGTATAACGTTTATTGCATATCGTGGTAATTAACGACAGTCTATCCAGACTAAGCGCGTGTGCAAGGTGGTAAAAGTAAACGGCATGCTGCTGTTGAATATAATAAAACCCAAAACCCTACAATGTTGTACGTTACACTGCTGGTAGTTGTGCATAAAGCTATTCCATGTATGTTCGTATGTATCGCGTTGAACGTTTAACAGTATACCAATACTGGACACATCACCACCTATATTCAACTATAATCAAGGCACATTCTCGTATGTCTGGCAGAAATATATTGATACGAGTGCGTTAGTATACCGTATAACAAAAGTATTACATTAACTACTGGTTGATATATCAGAAGCTATACATTACAATGATTAAACACGTACATATATATATATAAATACATACGCACACGTATATATATATATATATATATATATATATATATATAGATATCAATACATACGTACACACACACACACACACACACACACATATATATATATATATATATATATATATATATACATATATATTATATATATTAAGTATATATACATACAACTCACCTCGATGACTATAGACGACCCCCTTCGGCCTTCCCGTAGTTCCTGCGAAACAGAAAGCAGAAAGTTTTGGTCATATTAACGCGCTAAGTTGTGTGCATATATTTGGCTTCATGGTATCGTACTTGTCATAGACACCCTTCATATATATATAAAAGAGCAATCAATAAATCACCTTAGTGATACCTACTGTAATAGAAGTATCGGTTGATCACCTTAAAGCGGTAGACTATAGCTAGTTCAACACACCTGAAGTGTAGTTCACCGCATACGCATTCCATTCGTCTGCTGGCATATTGCCGTGCATTTTAACCTCATCTGATTGGCTAATAAAGTCATCGTAGGTGGTTGAACCAATCAAAGAGCCCTAATAAAGTGTCACATGCGAGAACGTTCAGAATAACGCATTTGAATGGTGGCAAGGAGGCACAGCCATCTACTATATGACTGAATATACATATATGCGTATGGATATATACATTAGAGAACCGCACTCAAAACGTGCCGTGTCAAAACCCAAGATTCGATTTTATTCCGGTATTGATACCCCCCCACCGTCTCACCCATACAGGCGGTAGGTAGCTATACCGATAGGAAGTGATACCATTTTCTTTGTGTTAAAAATTTATTGCATGAATGAGTGGACTCGAGAACTTGGTAGTGCTATCATGCGGAGAGAGCAGCTGTAGAAGACCTGGACAGCGAAACCCAAATATAGCATCCTAAAAAAGAACAAGGGAAACGGGGAGACCGTAGAATGCATAAAACATGGAATGGTATGCACACAAACCCTGAACCCGAGCCCACACACCTCTCCTTCATACTCGCTGTCCTCAACATCGACCACTAGAACCTCACGGTCGGGCTGTTCTATTTTTAGAATCCCCAGCGCCTCTTTCATTTGCTCAGAGTACTCTCGATCAATCAACACGACCTGATGGAGTAAACACATGTAATGGTTACGAATTGTGAGTCAATCAGGAGCAGTCAAATGGTCATTTAGAGTATCGACGCTAAGCACTCTTTGAATATAGAACGTACAACCTATAGGGCCAATGCCCTTTATAGCATACGTATTGTTGTATGTAGCTTGGCATACACTGTAGTGCTCCAAACCACCGATTCAGTAAATATCAGGCTCGAAACACAATATATATATATATATATATATATACATACACACACACACACACACACACACACACACATATATATATATACACCTTAGATTCGCAATGCGCAAGTATATAAGCGATAGTTTTAGCCTCCAAGCGTGTGTTGATGGTGTTGATGACACCGCCACACAGCGCAATACCAAAGTGCGCCTCAATCATCTCAGGTACATTCGGTAGCACCACGGACACAGCATCACCTGTGCACAATCATAAAGAGAATACAACTGCATGTATGTCAAAGCATTAACAAATATTCGTTCGTACAAATGACATGTAGAAGATAAAATGTTTACTAGTTAAATATATATATATATATAAATATATATATATACATATACATATACATATATATACATACATACATATTACATATGTATATATATATATATATATATATATATATATATATATATATATATATATATATATATATATATATATATATAATATAACATATCTACACATTTTCACACACACATCATCATATATATATATATATATATGTATATATATACATACATGTATATAAATCATATGGATATATATATATACACATATAGAAATAGATATAGATATACAGATATATAGACAGATAGATATATATATAAATATATATATATATATATATATATATATATATGCTTATGTTGATTATGTATCATCACGGATATTGCATCAATATGTGTGGAAATAACACTTGTACATAGATACTTGAGAACATGTATATTAAGAGATACCTGTACTATGCTATATATATATATATATATATATATATATAAGTATATAAGTATATATGTATATATAAGTATATATAAATCAATGAAAATATAAATATATATTTACATCACCTACCAACAATGTACAATGAGCACAGCCATGACTATAAGGTTAAAGTGCTGGTAGTTTTACATCAGCACTTGTGAACTTTCATATTATATATATATATATATATACTATATGAGCAAATCAAATCATATATAAATGCATCCGTATGGTATATGATTATACTATATATATTTGTATCTCTCATATATTAATTTACTGGAGGTCGATATCCGGTTCACTGTATAAACATACCAATTCCATGCAGAAATAGAACGTACAAAGAAATCCACTATATAAACGTACCGATTTCACACGTATGTAAAAATTCAATACACCTGGACGTACACCACCCTGGTAGACATATCACTCCGTACCTCAATATACATACTACTTCACTATATAAACTAATCAAGTTGATACGCAAAAAAACCAATTCATTTAACCTGGACGTACACCACCCGGGTACGTAAGCATACAATGTATAGACATATCACTCCATACCTAAATGCACATACTACTTCACTATATAAACAAACCAAGTTGACACGTAGAAAAACCAATTCATTTTACCTGGACGTACACCCGCCTTCTCCAGAGCCGCGGCCAGTTGATGGCAGCGTTGGTGTGTCT
>LUCW03002266.1:57500-67500 GCA_001586965.3 Sphaeroforma sirkka | reverse complement strand
TATGATTCTAAAGAATATATGCAGTTCGATGCATGAACTGAAAGGTGACATGTCAATAAGATAATAACATTACAAAGGAGGTTCCCGCCATATTAGCGGTAGAGCCCTATATGACCTCAATAGGGGAATAAAAATAAATCAAACATACCTGTTATCTGTTTATGTCAGTTGACTGTTGACCCGAATTGTCAGTTGTCAGCTGTCAATGTCCATTGTCCAAACAAGAAGGAGAAGTATAGCAACTTATCCGTGTTTCTATTGGCTGACGTATTTATTTTCTTGAATGTCCTAAAAATATGCAGTGTGATAGTACGAGCCCTTCTCCATATTATTGTAAAATAAAATCAATATGCACGTATAAATATAAAGGTCACTTTTACCCACCCGAGTGACCAGACTCCCGAGTCCAATGACGACACCATCACCAGAAGTAAGTCCCTTACAAATGCGGGCATACATACGTACCAAACACGGTAACACAAAATACTACCACAAATCAACGCCGCCTTAGAACTGCTCTATGCACAGAGCTGAGCGCCGAGCAGAGTGTGGATTGTGACGACTCACCTAACACCTTCCACACCAACGAAACTAGCCGACAGCACAAGGATAGTTCTCACATCGGCACGTACTTTATTAGTTACATCTTTTACCCGGGTCGAAACACGGAAGAAGACTCCAGAATCTTCTGATGTTACAGTGGCACCAAACGACAAGAATTCATGACACTGCAACACATCTAGTGGCCTTTTAATACATATATGGTCAGCCTAAACGCAAGAGGACTCAAGGATTTAAAACAAGCATGCGCCGTGGAGTATCAGTACTATCCAAGCACCACAAATCACACTTTTCAATCGCGCAATTACATTCAAATTAATATTCATGGAAAGGAGGGACACACATTTGCTGAAAAGGTGGACATGACTCAAAGCAAGATGCATGAGCAAACCTTGCAAGTTATCGGTTATCAAGAGTATTCAGTCCAACGATAATTAAGAAAAAGAGGTCAGACAACATCCACCCTACGGAACGTTTCTTAACACAATCGAATCGTGAACAGACTGTGCAACTGTGTATTATCGATTTGTATCAACATACAGTCTGTGTCAGCACACGTTCCAATGTTTGCATAAGAAAACAGAACAGAGATTAGGAAGTTTAGAATTCATTGAGGAGTGACAAACAGAATAGGAACTTGTTCAGACGATTAGATAGAGCTAAGAATGAGTATGGGTGTCAGCCAGATGCAACAAGTCATCAACTATCAAATCTCTCGAATATACCAACTGTTCGGTACACTGAACAATCAGTACATCGAATGAGATAATGCCATCGATTACATGACACATGTCCAAACAACCGCTATGAGCGGTAGATATATATAAGACCCTCAGGAGCGAATCTTAGCCACAGTGGTCAGCGGACCAAAAAAAAGTTTACGTTGTAGTCATCATTATTTCTACACAATTACCACCACGTGGTAATTTTTGTTAAATGATCCTTTCCGACGGCGCCGTAGAGAATCAACCATGCAAGCAAGGTAAAAAACGCTGTATCGTAATATTTACCCCAAGCCTACCTGAGCTGGTTAACAACGCCGACATTTGGGCAAACGACATGACAATGATGTCATACAACTCGTGACGACATTTTGTAGGACATGTCAGCCGCGAAATGGTGTCGCCGGGTCCGCTGGTGGCTGCATCACTGCAAACATAATAAAATAGATCGCAAAATAGATCTAACGACATGCCACGCATGTCGCCGCGAGATTTATTCATGGATTTACGTCGTTGTCGTATACCAAGTTACCAAACCAGAAAACTATCCTCTATTTACATTCTTTACTTAAAACCAATGGTTTAGCGCAGGAAACCGAAATGGGCACTTTCAAGTTTCAAGTTTCAAGTTTTTACCGAAATTTTCTTGAAAAGAAATAGTTTTGTGTTGCATATCAGTATTCAAGGCTTCAGGCCAGGGCTGCTACAGCGGACAGATACTCCGGACAGTCCGTAAATATTTGGCCGTCCATTCGTCCATATGGCCTTGGCCTAACCTCATAAAGTTATGTGGGGTCACTGTATTAACGTTAAACCTTTATCTGATACTTTTTGGAATATATGTAAAAGTTATAACTTTTATTTGGTACAAAATAATATATATGAATTTTCAATTTGCACTTGAAAAGCTGTCTTATAAGTTTCAAAATTGCCTAAAATGAAATTTAGCCAATCAGAAATGTTCAACCTGACACTTGGTAGTTCTCATTTGATAGCTGGCACCTAAAAACAGGACAAAATATATATACTCACAGACCTGAATATTGCACCTACTTAGTTTGGGAAGGGCATATATAGGTATAAAAGGTGTCCTTTTTTTAAACGTAAAAAACATACAAAAATAAAAGTTATAACTTTTAACTTTATGAGGTTAGCCTTTGGCCATTGTATTTACATATGTCCTGTCTGGAAAGTGGAACTTCCATTTGTCAAAGTTTAGATTTTGGAAACTGTCTGAACTTAGAACTACTCCTGGGCCTCAATGTGGGTCTTGGGAGGCTGGGACCTGCCGCCTGGTCACCTGGTCACCTCCCTAGAGGTGCCCCATAGTGATCGAGGCCATAGGGCCTACTAGTAGTAATAAGTATTTATAGTAGTAGGGCATAGGGCCATAGGCCCCATGTAGGGCTGTAACCTGTAGGCTGATATTCGTGCATAAGTGATAGGGCCCATACTCCATAGCCCCAGGCCCATACATTGATTTCAGATTTGCTATGGCATCCAAATAATTTCTTTTTTTGATAAAAACAACAAAAAATAGTTCTATAGTATTCTGTACAGATTTCTCACTTCAGAGTACGAACTACGTCACTTGTCTTGTCCGGAGTCTTATATGTATTTATGTATCTAAAAAAAATTATATCATACATATATATATTTACATACTATTTTTGATAAATACATATCCCCTCTTTGCCTTTTGGCTTGTTCAGTTTTGGAGATAAAAATAGAAAAAAATGGCTGTGTAGATTGTATGACGTCATGACAATTCAATTGTGCACCAATTGTTCGTCGAGATATTTGACTCACAGACTGAACTTTGATAATAAATTTTAATGTCAATTACGTATCGTGGCCTCTATGGCAGTCGGGCCCTCCAGTCCTCATGCCACGTGGTTCCAAAGAAAGCTACGATGCGATTTGAAAAACGAGATACAAATTTCTACTCTTTTGAAGATAAAAAAAATCAGTACATATTTATGTATAAATCTCAAATCTCAAATCTGACTATGTATATGAGTCAGTCTTCTAGGACTTTGTTTGGACTTTGTTTGGACACGGCAATTTACTGATCTGTGAATAGTGATTTGTATTTTAATTATATTCAACTTCTGTTGAACAACAACCAAATACTGAAATACAGTGCACCGTTTCACAGTCCTCAGGCCTGAGCGACTCAGCGCCCGTCCAATCGCCCACAAGTCCACAACCTACGAATGAAAACTTCAGGACAACAAGGTATGAAATCTAGATTTTCTTCTAAAACTTTTTGAAAGTTGTTCAAAATTTATATTTAGTTCGGAATTTCACTTGTCAGAAAATCATTCCACGACTACTAGTATTGTGTAGTATTGTAACGCGTGAAACTAAATATCACTCATACAGGATGTTGTACAAAGTGAAAGTAGCGTCACTGCTGGTGGTTGGCTTTTTTATGAGTGCCTATGCTGCCATTCCGGCTACTAATGGGCTTAAAGATAATAGAAATGCGTATGCGGAGCCTCACAGGCTGGGAATCAGGTGTCAATTTAACATTGAAAACGTTCGATACCCCGGAACACACTTTCAACGACATGTACAACGATCCAAGGCCACTACCCAAAACTACGATAGGAGTATGTAATAACGCGACCGACTACGCAGATCCCCTAATCACCTCTTGTGGCGAAATTAACGTTCGAGGTGCTAGCTCACGAAGTGCGGATCTGAAGAGTCTGAAGGTCAAACTGGACAAGGAAGCACCATTTGGCAAGTGGAAGGGTCGTCGCCACATAATATTGATCAAGTCAGCTTATGATTACTCAAGAATAAGGAATGCTGTAGTCTATGGATTATATTCCGGTATAAACGGTCAAATTGGACTTGCCAATTTGATCGCAAATGTATACAATCGCAAATGTATATAATACAATATAATAATAATTATATATATATAAATATATATAATACATATATATATATATATATATATATATATATATATATATATGTGTAGTAATAAGAATTATATATATATATATATATATATATATATATATATGCTATTATACTGTTGCATGAATTGTAGTGCGTGGCTGTGTGGATTGCAAACACCTCAAGACAGCCAAAATTAGCGTCAACCAGTAAAAAATTGTAAAACGTTCGGTAGAATACTCAATTGTTTTTATTTGCTTCTACGCAATTGTCTGTATATATCCAATTGTTCAAGAGGATGAAGTGTGTGCATATCGATACCCTATGCTTATCTGTTTGTCATGCTATTGGAAAAAAATCATCGACTATTGGTACGAATGTAGTAAGCTTTCCCATCATTTGATTATTACCATTGACGATTCTGTGTATCTGTTTGTTAGACTATTGGAAGAAGTTCATTGACCATGTGTTCGAATGCAGTAAGCTTTTTCGGCATGTAGTATCTCTGATATTGACTATTCTTATAATATTTGAATAGGTTCATTGGCTCTGGAACTCTTCGTATCTGCTTGCTTTAAAAAATACTGTTGGAAAAAGTTCGACTATGGATTCGAGTACAAAAAGATTTTTCAGTGTGTAAATTTCTAATGATTCTGCGTATCGGTTTCAAATACTATTAGAATAAATCTTTTGACAATGGGTTCGGAAGCAGTAAACTTTGTTAGCATGTAATATCTTATATGGGGACTCTTCGTATCCGTTCCAAGTTCATTGATGTAATATCTTCGGCCCTGTCCATCCGTACTTGAACATGGATTTTTCTATGTATGTAATAGCGACAATAGAATCTATTTATAGGATATAAAATATTACTCGAACTTGAAATCTCTAATAAGACCACAGTATTGCACCCACATATCTATCTGAAACACAAAAAGATCCAAAGCACTATACTGATATAACTTAACATTATATATACACATACACACACACACGCACGCACGCACACACACACACACACATATATATATATATATATATGCATATATGCATATATATATATATATATATATATACATATATATACATATACATATATATATATATATATACACATATATATGCATTTGCATATACTATCTAAATATACATATTTATACATATATTTATATATGCCTCTATATTTTATTTGACTTAGAATTTAGGTTTGCGTTGTCGCGCTGTGAATCGAGAGTCGTGCTTGGTTTCCTTCCCTTGTTTCCTGGCTCGTTCCTTCTTAGCCTGTACCCAATCTCTGTTCTTAACATTTCCCCTTTCCTTGCCCTGCTTCCCTTTGCCACGTGCTTTCGTACGTCTGTAGTGAAAAGTTCATTCAAGGCGGCATCGATAAAGTATTAGCAACCCTTCAATCAGAACGGGTATGCGTAGGCATACATATACGATATAGAGGACCAAGAAACAAACAGCACTTGCGTATACGTTTATATCAAAGAGCATGATTTGTACGCATACAACCGATACACACAGAAGCAGGAGTGCAAGAGGTCAACAACTTCGCTTCAAAGGTTGGGAGACTATGAGGTACGTTGTTCAGTAGAGTCGTCGTACAAAATCAGGCAGTGACATTCCGCAGTTCAGGATAGTCTTATTCCGCAAGTTGATAGGAACCAATACATACAAAAACAAACGCCATAGAGCTCATATACGTTGCAAATAACACCGGAAATCAGCTAGTGTATATACACACTCACAGAGTACTCATCTTACAACACGCGAACAGAAGGCGGTGTATGTCTAATCATAGAACGAGGCACTAGAAAAGTCAATGCGTGCAAGCAGACCACTTAAAGTATATAGAATCGCCAAGTCATATACATATATATATATAAATATATACATACACACACACACACGAAGGCCCGCGATAGAGTCTAAACATACTCGACATATGTCACTGAGTTGAAATTCCTCTCCTCCGCACTCTGGCCTTCTAGACCCACAGGCACTTGGGCACCCACACCCGCGAACAAACAAAGGAAGATCCTGATGGTGTAAATAATTAATACGTTATTAGTCTATGCGATGAACTATTCAGACAATAGTTGGAAACTAATTCCGGGAATGCTTGTTTGTAGAACAAAAGTGCATCTAGAGTATCATCAAATGAGAATATACCAGTTCGAGATGGTTGCATGAATAAATATAAATATAAATATAAATAGAAATATATATACATAAATGCACACACACACACACACACACATATATATATATATATATATATTATTTTAGACACGCACATGCATATCATTATTCAACATATTGGTCTTCGCATGGCTTTGGCATTATCATACAAAGGCGAGAGACTTGACCACTCTGTTAGTACTATACCACAATACAGGGTAAGAAAAACAACGTTTTCTTAGTCCAGGTAACAGGAATAAGCGTACCTTTCAGCCTTGATAGTGGACAGGTACTTGTGAACGTACCTATTTTGGCCTTTACAACTTGCAAGAACTCTACAGCAATGCATAAAAAAACGTACTTCTTAGACTTGATCACAAGCCAAACCTCCAACACAAGGTATCACAAACTGAACATGTAGCCACGGTCACAATCAAGACCTCGATCAAAACGTTTGAGATATACGTACTTTTTAGCCTTGGTACTGTTAGGGTAGTCAACAACGGCACCTCCCGTGAACCCAGCCTTCATAGCGCACTGTGTAATCAGTTCCATTTGTTGCGGTGTTTCAGGATAAAATTGGAATACGGCTGTAGATGATATAAAAGGACAAATGAGTCATGTCGGAATGAGTGCTTATGGCCGGATTGGAATATGAGTTTCAATATATAGATATATATATATACAGATATATATAGATGTATATGGATATATATATATATATATATATATATATATATATATGTGTGTGTATACATATTTTTATATATATATATTTATGAACACCCACATGATACGGTGCATCCCTTGAGACACACAGCCCACATAACTAACACATACGTACTATGGGACAGAGGCCAGCTGAAGCTTGTACCCCACAACAGACCCTTATATAGAACAAGAACAAAATAAGAACAAGAACAAGAACTATTACATATATATATATATATATATATTCATTTATACATACACACACAAACACACACACACACACATATATATATATGTATATAAATATAGTATATATAAAGCATGTATAATTTATACAATTAGACACAGACATACATATCCAATACAGATAAAGAAAAAGAGATGCTCCGAGTATCCCAAGGCACTTACATCTAAAACGAGATGGAGTATTCTTACAACAGGTATGTACGCAATCGCATGTCCACACGACAAACAATGCAAAGCATATATATAAACACACGCATACACACACATGCATATCTATATATATATATATATATATATATATATATATATCATGCTTACATACATACATACATGCATATATACATATAAATACACAAATTTAGACATGTATATCAATAAGATACTTCAATACACCGCATACCTCGAGCCCCTCTTTTCATAGCACTGTACAGGGTCGAGAAGAACTTATTCAAGCGTTGCTTAGGAACGTGATGGGATTTGTCGGCGTTGCACAGCCACTGAGTGAGAAATTGCAATCCGCATGAGATTTGAGAAGTAAGTGACGATACGAAAGCAGTTCAGATACTCGGGGTAGGATGAGATGATAGATGTTAAACCACATGTATATACAGTACTATTATATATAAACGTGACAAATACTCATACACACACACACACACACACACACACACATATATATATATAAACACATATATATACTAGTCATTACCTAAGGGGCGATATGTTAGCCGTCTTTTAAAATTGCATATGAACCTATCTGTACACGAATTACTATACTGGCATTATAAATCTATGCATACTTTTAATCCACACGCATACTCACACAACGGACTTACACATGAATAATAAAATCTAATCATACACACATACATAATATATATATATATATATATATATATATATATATCTATATATATATATATATATATATACATATTTATAGATATATGCGTATATATATACACACACACACACACACACACATATATATATATATATATATAATATTCACAATATAAGCACCATACATAGTAACTTCCATACCTGCAATGCAGAAATGCTGACAACACCATCGAAAGTACCGGGCCGGAAGCACATTCCTTGACCCATATCGTGCCACAGCAAGTCCCCTTCAACCCCTCTTTCCAGACCTTGCGCTAAAAGTACGTCATAAGAAGAAAAGTATAATATATATATATATATATAACTTGTATTCTTGCTATAGGTGTGTATTCGATATTTGTTAGTTGTAGTAGCATTTGGCGTCATACTCAAATACCATGTGACAGTAGAGGTATATCTAATTATATTCTTGGATGTGCTAGTAGCCTTCATACGATCGTCCTGTATGACGAGCGCTCTACTAACTATACGAGTAGACACCTACAGATTGTACAGATACATCCGTATATATATGCGTATATTTAGTAAAACAAACATAATGCATATGCATATATATATACAATAAATCAAAATATAGGCCTATACGTACTGAAGTACACGTAAATACAAACGTACATGAATATATATACATATACACATGCATGTATAAAATCGCAGAATATAAATATATATAAAAAGAGAATTAAACACATACTTACAAACGTACAAATAAAGACGGAAAAATACACACACACACACATGAATATATATATATATATATATATATATATATATATATATATATATATATATATATATATATATATATATATATATATATATATATATGTACATATATACTATTATATTAATATACACAACCTAACCACACAACTTTAGACTATAAGAATACATACCCAGCATATGTGGACTAATATCCATGCCCACCCAAAAGTGGCCATTCTCCGTGAGTTCCTCTCCACTCAGCCCAGTTCCGCATCCGATATCCAGTAAGTATGAAGGTATACCCTGTGGCAAGTTGAGTAACTCGAGTGCTCTCTGAGTCATAGACGTCTGAATGCTTTGCATACGAGAATTGACTGCGTATTTTTTGGCCTCAGTTGCACTGTAGAACAGTTCCGGGGGGGCCTGATGTTCGGGACGTGACATTATGAGTATGTGTGTACCGGTATAGTATATGTGTTATGTTCCTATGTGTGATAGTGTGTCTTCTAACTACGTAAGTACTACACTGTGATACTTACCCCTCTATTGCTATGTATAAAGCGTTCGAATTGAATGTGAACTTGTGATAAAAGTGCTTCCGTGTTACACGTGCACGTCGGTGTCAGATTGTGTTAAATAAACGTTTATTTTCTCGATTAAAAACGTTTTGGATTCGATCGGTTTTGTGGTTTTACTAATTTTTAATTTTAAATTAAAAAAACAAACAAAAATCGTTTATGCCACACACACCACATCGGGACTTCAACTGGGTGAATGTAATTTCGAGTGAGCAGTTTGTCTTTCTTTGCGTTAAAACGTATAGAATCTATTCATCTCTGCGCTTACGTTCAACGTTTACTCGTTTAGACGAATTGTATTTATTTGTTTAAAAAAAGTACTTTCGTGTGGATTTCAACTCACAAGGCATTATTGAGCCGTGAGCAGTTTACGAAACGTTAAAAATTCGAAACAAATTGTTCAACGTTTACTGCGTGATGTGGGCGCAAAACGAGCCGACTTTGGGTCAGACCGATGCAAATTTTGGAACTGAAAAT
>LUCW03002266.1:42500-47500 GCA_001586965.3 Sphaeroforma sirkka | reverse complement strand
CCGCCCCCCCCTCAATTACGTACCTTTCTAACCCGTAAACCTTACCAAAACTCCAAACACTACTACCCTACTGCAATCCTATACGGCGGCTATACAGAAATACATGAATAGAGCGTGGGAGAAGTACATACAGAACTCTGCGGGAGAGGCGGATCGCCACACACTCAGCCCAACCGGAGAACTAAGGTAGTGTTGGATAAGTATAACGTAAATAAACTTATTTTGCTTGTACGTACATGGGAGGATTTCTATTGATTTATATGGTGATGCAGAACAGTTTACGTAACGGTGGGTTGGCATAGCAGGAATAAAAGTATTTTGCTTGTACGTACATCGGAGGATTTGTATTGATACGTGCG
The DNA here is from genome assembly GCA_001586965.3 of Sphaeroforma sirkka. Classification (NCBI taxonomy): domain Eukaryota; class Ichthyosporea; order Ichthyophonida; genus Sphaeroforma; species Sphaeroforma sirkka. The sequence continues at coordinate 47,141 of LUCW03002266.1, read as the reverse complement.
GTGATGCAAAACAGTTTACGTAAGGGCAGGTTAGCAAAACGTAAATTAATTTATTAAGATTGTGCGTAAAATAGAGTATTTAGATTGATATATACATTGGTGTCGAACAATATTTGTGGCAGTGGATCAATAAACTTAGCTAAACAGTTTAAGCTATCTACGTAAACTCGTAGGTAGAATTCGCAAGCTGAAAATACCTACCTCTTTAAAAACGTTACCACAAACCATCCCGTTTTAAATCTACCACCTATCGTTCATTTTGCTACGCCACTTTTCACATTTATTTTTCTATTTATTATTTCTAGAAAACACCTGCTATCAGTTACAGCAATACAGCATATAACAATACAGCATATAACAATACAGCATATAACAATACAGCATATAACAATACAGCATATAACAATACAGCATATAACAATACAGCATATAACAATACAGCATATAACAATACAGCATATAACAATACAGCATATAACAATACAGCATATAACAATACAGCATATAACAATACAGCATATAACATACCATCTCGTGGTAAATCTATATACCATCGTTCCATGTGTCCGTTATCTTATTATCCTGCATAGGAAATAACTTTTTTATCATTCTGAAATACCTACTATCAGGAAACGTTATAACAAACCATCTCGACTAAATAAGTTTAATCATCTAAAGTTACAACTATCAACAAACGTTATAACAAACCATCTCGACTAAATAAGTTTAATCATCTAAAGTTACTACTATCAACAAACGTTATAACAAACCATCTCGACTAAATAAGTTTAATCATCTAAAGTTACTATCAATAAACGTTATAACAAACCATCTCGAATAAATAAGTTTAATCATCTAAAGTTACTCCTATCAACAAACGTTATAACAAACCATCTCGACTAAATAAGTTTAATCATCTAAAGAAACTACTATCAACAAACGTTGTAACGACCCATCTCGACTAAATAACACTTTAATCATTCTAAAGTACCTACTATCAACAAATGTTATAACAACCCATCTCGGCTAAATAACCCTTTAATCATTCTAAAGTACCTACTATCAACAAATGTTATAACAACCCATCTCGGCTAAATAACCCTTTAATCATTCTAAAGTACCTACTATCAACAAAACGTTATAACAAACCATCTCGATTAAATAAGTTTAATCATCTAAAGTTACTACTATCAACAAATGTTACAACATACCATATCGACTAAATAACCCTTTAATCATTCTAAAGTACCTACTATCAACAAACGTTATAACATACCATCTCGACCAAGTAGCCCTTAAATCATTCTAAAGTACCTACTATCAACAAATGTTATAACAAACCATCTCGACTAAATAACCCTTTATTATTCTAAAGTACCTACTATCAACAAACGTTATAACATACCATCTCGACCAAGTAACCCTTTAATCATTCTAAAGTACCTACTATCAACAAATGTTATAACAAACCATCTCGACTAAATAACCCTTTAATCATTCTAAAGTACCTACTATCAACAAATGTTATAACAAACCATCTCGACTAAATAACCCTTAAATCATTCTAAAGTACCTACTATCAACAAATGTTATAACAAACCATCTCGACTAAATAACCCTTTATTATTCTAAAGTACCTACTATCAACAAACGTTATAACATACCATCTCGACCAAGTAACCCTTTAATCATTCTAAAGTACCTACTATCAACAAATGTTATAACAAACCATCTCGACTAAATAACCCTTTTATCATTCTAAAGTACCTACTATCAACAAATGTTACAACATACCATCTCGACTAAATAACCCTTTAATCATTCTAAAGTACCTACTATCAACAAACGTTATAACGAACCATCTCGACCAAGTAACCCTTAAATCATTCTAAAGTACCTACTATCAACAAATGTTATAACAACCCATCTCGGCTAAATAACCCTTTAATCATTCTAAAGTACCTACTATCAACAAACGTTATAACAAACCATCTCGATTAAATAAGTTTAATCATCTAAAGTTACTACTATCAACAAACGTTATAACAAACCATCTCGACTAAATAAGTTTAATCATCTAAAGGAACTACTATCAACAAACGTTATAACAAGCCATCTCGACCAAGTAACCCTTAAATCATTCTAAAGTACCTACTATCAACAAATGTTATAACAAACCATCTCGACTAAATAACCCTTTAATCATTCTAAAGTACCTACTATCAACAAACGTTATAACAAACCATCTCGGCTAAATAACCCCTTAATCATTCTAAAGTACCTACTATCAACACACGTTATAACATACCATCTCGACCAAGTAACCCTTAAATCATTCTTAAGTACCTACTATCAACAAACGTTATAACATACCATCTCGACCAAGTAACCCTTAAATCATTCTAAAGTAGCTACTATCAACAAATGTTACAACATACCATATCGACTAAATAACCCTTTAATCATTCTAAAGTACCTACTATCAACAAACGTTATAACATACCATCTCGACCAAGTAGCCCTTAAATCATTCTAAAGTACCTACTATCAACAAATGTTATAACAAACCATCTCGACTAAATAACCCTTTATTATTCTAAAGTACCTACTATCAACAAACGTTATAACATACCATCTCGACCAAGTAACCCTTTAATCATTCTAAAGTACCTACTATCAACAAATGTTATAACAAACCATCTCGACTAAATAACCCTTTAATCATTCTAAAGTACCTACTATCAACAAATGTTATAACAAACCATCTCGACTAAATAACCCTTTTATCATTCTAAAGTACCTACTATCAACAAATGTTACAACATACCATCTCGACTAAATAACCCTTTAATCATTCTAAAGTACCTACTATCAACAAACGTTATAACGAACCATCTCGACCAAGTAACCCTTAAATCATTCTAAAGTACCTACTATCAACAAATGTTATAACTAACCATCTCGACTAAATAACCCTTTATTATTCTAAAGTACCTACTATCAACAAATGTTATAACAAACCATTTCGACTAAATAACCCTTTAATCATTCTAAAGTACCTACTATCAACAAACGTTATAACAAGCCGTCTCGTTGTAAATCTGCCAACCACCTTTCTACGTGTCCACTTTCATCAACCAATCCAAACGCGTCTACGACTCTGTCCGTCATTGACAGTAGGACAACCTCATCCACTGTTGGGCTACATACGCCCTCATTTACGACGTTTCGCAAATTGCTTGAAGCGTTGTCACTATTCACTGTTGGACTACATACGCCCTCATTTACGACATGTCGCAAATTGTTTGAAGGGAGTTTGTCGTCATTCTTCGTCGAGCTATCCCGGGTACACGCGCGTACATCCTCATTTACGACACGTCGCAAATTGCGCAGAGGTAGGAAATTGTGCGTGATGGCGACTGAGCCTTCTATATTTAGCACTGCGTGGTACCATCCATCGGGGACATACACGACTTCACCAGAGTTCTGGACTAAATCGTACGCGCGAAAGCCCGCCAAATGTGCTTCTTGGCAAATGGACGGCCACTCTTTCTCAAACCACTTGGCTATTGTCCAGTGCTCACCCTGTTGTAGATAGCATTGGTGCAGAGGGTATGAACAACTTGATTGAAGCGGATGGGGTAGTCCTACTTGGCAATAGTCCAGTGTGCTTCCCCGGTATTAGTGCACCGGTACGGGTGATACAACCTTGTATTGCAAAGTATAGCACTACAGACTGATGTACGCCAACCACCCGACATTTGTCTAATAACGCCTATCCGGAATGGCATAGAGACGATTGATAGAGATCATAGGAATATAATGTGACGAGTAAGAACCAATCAAAAAGTCAAAGACTGTGACTACCAGATGGTATATAGCGGCATGGTATTTAGCTACCCTCCTGTATACATTCATTAATCCGTATGCGTACGTTTTAACTATTGCTTATGAATGATTACTATGGGATTGTTCAGCATCCTTCTTTTGACCACACGGTGAGATAAGAGTGATACTGAGAACGATATATATATATATAAATATATATATATATTTATATATATATATATATATATATTATATATATATATATATATATATATATATATATATATATATATATATATATATATATATATATATATACATATATATATATATATATATATATATATATATATATATATATATATATATATATATATATATATATATATATATATATATATATATATATATATATATACATACATATATATATATATATATATATATATATATATATATATATATATATATATATATATATATATATATATATATTTTATCTGGTACCAAGAAACACAATGCCCACATCAAGACCACCACGCTCACAGATCTACACACATATATGTATACCCGCATATTCTTCTATAAACACGTACCTCAGGAGGATTATCACGGAAAGCTATATGCCCTGGAGTTGCTGGTTCAAGCATAGCCCACCGCTTCGTACCAAATGTCACTGCATTCCAAGCGCATGTGCCGTCGGGATCCTGGTGTATGTGTGTACCTGAACGTGCTGGTCCTAGCTGTGTGTATACGAACCAACATCACACACATATTTCATCTCAGAACTTAGTCAGTAAGTTCATCTATATG
>LUCW03002266.1:32500-37500 GCA_001586965.3 Sphaeroforma sirkka | reverse complement strand
TATTTAAAAAAAAGCAATCAAAATAAAAAATATGTATAGAGCATTTACATTTTTTTACGTCGTAAATATGTAAATGTAAATACAAAGCTGCCTTACTAGTTTTATACATATAGCCTTTTAAGGTTTTATCGTGTGAGTAAATAGATATATATATATATCTACTTTTACAGATCCGGGCTTTCCGCGGGCTCGTCGTGTTTTTTTAATTTTATTTACTTTGCAGTTTGTATTTACTGATATAGTATAGACTATAGATCATGATATTTAAAAAAACTGTACAAACCAGCTTTAAAACTTTCTCCAAGAGTGCACTCCTGTCACTCCAGAGCTACGCTACTTGAATTCTTATAAAATTTTACTGGTCTTTAAATAATATGCGACACGTGCGGATCAGTGGTAGGGACTGCTACTTGATTCTTTTATATTTTACTGGTCTTCAAAAATTAATATGCGACATTGTGCGGATCAGTGGCTAGAAAGTTAGGAATTGAGGTCAGGATAGCTTCGTATAGTGTGTATAAATATATAGTTAAATATACGTCTCCATGCTAATGTCTGCACTCCACTGACAGACTTGACATCTTCATATTTAGATAAGAGCGAGAACTTCGTTCATTCAGTTTCCATTTAGTAGCGCCCTCTCGAAAAGTACACCGAACTCGTACAAGAATCTACTTGACCTGAAATTGAACTGCCACATCGGTATATCGGAAAGAAACAAAAAGACCAGACCAAAACAGTCTTGGCTCAAAGTTTTGGATATTAAACATACTCTACTTATTAATAGACTTGTTTACAAAGAAGGTGCAAAAATCAACATCTGTCGCCTCAAGTGTTACAATGTTCAAAACAGCCACGGTCACGACGCTGCTTATTATTTCCAGCTATTTGGCGGGCGTGGATGCACAGGCGCCGCCGCAGGATGGAGGTGGACCTCCACAGGACAACACCAATGGCAATAACAACAACGACCAGAGATGCCCACTTCAGGACTTCGACTATTCATCGAACGAGTTTGTGTGCAACACGACGATCAACATGTATGACACCACCACTGAGACGTTCAGCACTGTCCAGCAGACGTATGTCTATGCAATGACTCCTTCAGAAGACAACGAATCCGCATTCTCGCTCGTCTATAATGACGAGCAAGCTGTGTGTATCTTCTCACAGGTGCCTTCGCAATCATACGAAGCAGTATGTGCTGATGTAAAAGACGCCTCTTCGTTATCCCTGGTATTCGGGCAAGAATGTTCACCTACTACCATGTATGTAACAGGCTCTGGGCCTGGATCTGGTGCTTTTGGCTTCCCAGTGGCTTTATCAGCGTCGTGCACCAGGAGTGTGAACGCGGGGTAGACCCAACAAAGGCAAGGGAATACACAGCCGCAGCAGCCACAGTAAGATCAGTAGATGCTGTAGATTGCCATGTAGTGTATTGTGTAGGAAGGTCTATCTATTAATACGTCGACATAAAAATATAAAAATATACCTTATTATTCGCAGTCAACATACGGGAAGAAATTATTTTCTTTATTTTTCAACATCAAGATGAAAGGAAGATAAGGTTAATTTTTCCTTTCACAAGAAAATAGAATAAATAAATATTTGCGCCTGAGAGAGACCTGTAGAAATTACAAAACTTCGCTAAAACTAAGGCGTAGCTTCATTCTTAAACACGCTAGAATATAATAATACGATATTAGTGTTAAAAAAATGGTATTTCGCGTAGCAACTGCTTTGTAGCATGGGCGTAGACGGACTGAGGCAAGAGGTGGATATGCAGAGTGTATCGGTGACCATGTGATGTCAACAAGGCGCACACTTCAGTCATTCGTCCTCAAACCGAGAGAAATCACTGCATAACAGACACATCGTTCTTAATCAGACTTGCATAGTCATGATGCTGCAATAGAAACAGAAACGCAGCTGATATCGCTAGAAATTTTGATATACATTCAGCTGGAGGAGTTTGTCACTGACACCTTGAAGGAAGTTATAGTAAGTGTATTCACAGCTTATAGTCAACAGTGCACTAGCAAATTTGGTTGCTTTCCGACCTTTGACTTTGATGGACACCGCCATTAAAGTTTGTAGAGTATAGCAGCAGTATGCAGGAGTATAAGACTGCGTTCGAAACGTGGCAAGGCCAAGAACGTACAGGGAAATCGCTATACAGTCGAGGTGTGCCAACGAAAGAAGCTACCAGTGGGTACGTGAGCGTACAAAACGTGGGGAATGAACCGAGTGGCTATTGGATTTCGTGTTACGATGCGTTATGAACGATGGATTGCACCGTATGGAGCAGACGGACAAATTGTTTATTTGTGCAGCTCTCAAGTGAAATCCGTTCATAAATATCGCAACAGATGTGTTCATATTTTTAGAAGGCTATGACAGATGACGGATCGAATAAAAAAAATCAGAACAAAAAAGTAATAAAAAGCCCTGTTTTAAACAAAAAAAAAAGACAACCCCAACAAAAAAAATTGTGGTATTTTTTTAAAATATGTATAAAACAATAGTGTTCCACAATGCACACGGCGCCACAGCGAGTCGGTGACCACACCCCACAGGCCCACACTCGCAGCGCCACTTCAACTCGTAAATAGCACCCTTTTACTTTAGAGTTATAAATACATATTTATATGAGTATTGTGTGATTTTAAGATACATTTATATGAGTATATGTATCTAAGGCCAAAGAGATGGCATCCCACCCAAATACAGAACAACAACAGAATATAATGGCGCTGATTAAAGCGCCCTTACCGTTACCAAAGGTTAGAGGAGCTGTCTCGTTGTTGACGTACAACGTGCTTCTGCCAAACAGTCAAGATGGCTGGTGGATGTACAAGATGTACGCTCCTAAATCCCTACAGGATAGGTATGATGTTGATATTAAATCTATTCATCAACACGTATAACCAGTACACTTTAAAATTCTTGCTAGATTCGATATTGCTGTTGAATACGTGCTCAGATTTTACATATCCACCCACACTCTTGTATTTTTTAGTTTGTGTTCGAAATGATTCTCGTTTTATTCGAAGCCTTTCGACCCAGCTTTATATAGAAATTTTCGATTAAATTGAATTGTGATTGTACTTGGATCGACTGAAAATTTAGTCAACTTATCCATTTACAAAAAAGTATGTACAATTGTAACGACACCCATATATATATATATATATATATATATATATATATATATATATATGTATATATATATATATATATATATATATATATATATATATATATATATATATATATATATACAATACACACACACATATATACATATATATATATGTATGTATTTATATATATATATATGGACACACACACACATTGTATATATATATATATATACACACATTGCATGTATGTTTTTATATATATATATATATATATGTATGTTGATGTGTGGTATATGAATCAATGTATGTATATACATATATTATATACATAATATATATACATGTATGATGTGTCATGTTATATATATATATTGGTATAATACATATATATAATATATATATATATTTATATAATATATGTAATGTGTGCCATATGCATGTATATTATATATAATATGGTTAATAATATTATTATTATACATACATATAATAATATATGTATAATGTTGTACATGCATATATACATATGCAGTATAACCAATATTAATATAATAATAATTATAATATATGTACATTATAATATATGTATGTAATAATACATACATGTATATGTATTGTTATACATAGCAATACAAACATACATGTATAATATTGTATATGTTACATTGCAATTATATATTATTATTATTGTATATATTAATATATTATATATTATTATTATAGCATACATACAATATAATAATAATAACCATATATTATATATTACTATATATATTATTATTATTATATATTATTATTATTATGTATAATACATAATATTATACATGTACTAAACATGTATATGTGTATAATACACATGATATACATACTTTTATGTTACCTTTCTACATTCATATGTTGCATGTTTATGCAACATTTCTTCCATGATGTGATTAATTTACATGTGTTATTATAGTTGATTACATGTATACATATGTAATATGTGTATTATACATGTATGCAATATGTATATGATATGTATTGCCATAATATGCTTTATGTATGTATTAATAATATTAATATTAATATTACACATATAATATTGGCCATATGTCATATTATATTATGCATAATATATAATATATGTAATAATGTTGCTATATATTACATAATATAATATATACATATAATATTGATTATGTACATGTATTAATAATGTGTAAGCCAATTATTATGTATACATGTAATATGTGCTATTGTGTTGTAATAATGTACACACATTAATATTATGTATTACATACATATATATTATATATGTATGTATTATATACATACATAATATATATATGTATATATTAATATTATTATTATATAATATTAATATATAATATATAATATATAAATATATATATTATTATATTATATATATAATACATAATATGTATATATATATATATATATGCATATACATATTTATACATATTATGTATACATATATATATATATATATATATATATATATATATATATATATATTTATGTTTTGTATTATTATTTATATATATATATATATATATATATATATATATATATATATATATCAAAGTACTGATATACCGATATATTGAAATATATATCTTTATTTGTTATTATTATTATTATTATTATTATTATTATTGTTATTATTGTTCTTTTTGTTTTTTTATAATTATTATGGTATGTTTATATAAGAATTTTTTTATTTTAGCTATCATGCAACGCAAATCAAGACATATATCTATTTTATTTTCTTCGGATATACTATAACGCACTGCTTCCTCTTTTCGCCCAGGTCTCAGGCCTCCTGGGAGCACCGTTCAAAAGCTGCTACAAGGTAGT